>CAJHNH020005216.1:0-24284 GCA_905116865.2 Candidula unifasciata
TTTTATTTTTTTGTCACCATGAGCTCCAAAATGTGATTTTCATCTGAGACTCCTAGTGTGAAATGATAGACGAGACCAAATTTGCAACTTTTGGAAAAAATGATTTTGGCCAAACGCGTAAGGCTAAAAATTTTGCAAAATTGTCACTTGTGGGAATTTTTGTTATCCAATTGTTGGCCCAGATTGTCCAAAATGCCAAATCAGACTTCGTTTTATCTACTCGATCTCCCTGCTATTATGTGTAAAAAATTTTTGGGACTCACTTTTTGGTAGGACACAAAAAAGTTGAAAACAATTCTTTGAAAATTTTTTTTTTCACTTTTTTTCTTTTATTTTTCTGGCACCATGTGCTCCAAAGGCCAATTTTTTCATCTAGAGTTCTCGTCAAGTGTGAAATAAAAGACTGAGGGCTAAATTTGGCAAAGTTTTTTTCAAATATTATTTTTTGGGAAAACGCGTAAGGCAAAAATTTAGCAAAATTGTTACTTGTGTCATTTTTGTTATCTAATTGTTGCCCCCGAATGAAAAATTCCAAAAAGAAATCCATTTAATCTTTTCATTAGGGTTATCAGGTGTAAAAAAATTTTTGGGGCTCACTGTTTAGGGAGGACACAAAAAAATTGTTGGAACATTTTTTCCCCTAAAATTGTTTTTTTTTACTTTTATTTATTTTTTTTCTGTCACCCCTGACTCCAAAAATGCCAAAATTTCTCTTAGAGTTTTTGTCAAGGTGAAATGATAACGAGACTAAAAGGCAAAATTTTTGGAAAAAAAGATTTGGCCAAACGGGAAAAGGAAAATTTTGGGGAAAAAGTTTTCTTGTGGTATTTTTATCATCTCAATTTTTGCCTCCAGACGTACCAAAATCCAAACAGACACCAGTTAATACTACATAGCGTTCTAATGTTAAAATAATTTTCTGGGATCAGTTTTTGGTAGGACACAAACATTTTAGGGAAAATTTTTTCGTAAAATTTGCTTCCTTTTATTTATTATTTTTCTGTACCCATAGCTAAAAAATTTTCCCAATTTCCACTGAGTATCTCGGTGTGAAATGAAGATGAGACTAAATTTGAACTTTTGGAAATATGATTTTGGCCCAAAAGGAAAAAACATAAATTCGGAAAAAAGTCATTGGGGTCATTTTATGTTTTCCAATTTTTTGGGCCCCCAGATTTTACGAAAATGCAAACAAATTTAGTTTTCCTACTCTGCTCTAGCGTGTCCATTCTGGAAAATAAAGTCTGGTACTCACTTTTAGTGGTAGGACACAAAAGGACATTTTTCCTTTTGTAAAAAATTTTTGTTTTTTACTTTTTATCTTATCTAATTTTTTTTTCTGTGTCCACCAGACGAGCTTCCTACAAAGTGGTAAAAATTTATCATCTACGAGTATACTCGTCCAAGTGTGAGAAAATTGGAAAATGGCAAGACGGCCTGAGACATAAAATAAATTCTGCCAAAATGTCACGCAAATATTATTTTGTTACCCCCCCACACACTAAAATGCCAAATCAGACATCCCGTTAACTACTCTGCATCTAGCGTGTCTATTCATAGTGTAAAATAATTGTCTTCGGGACTCACTGTTTAGTGGTTAGGACACAAACAAGTTGTTAGGAACAATTCTTCGTAAAATTTGTTTTTCACTTTATCTTATCTATTTTTCTGTCACCAACGAGCTCCAAAGTGTCCAATTTATCATCTAGAGTATCTCGTCAAGTGTGAAATGATAGACTGAGACTAAATTGGCAACTTTTTGCAAATATTATGATTTTGGCCAAACGCGTAAGGCATAAATTCTGCAAAATTGTCAATTGTGGTCATTTTTATGTTATCTCAATTGTTGCCCCCAGATTAGAGTGTACCAAAATGCCAAATCAGACATCCATTTAACTACTCTGCATCTAGCGTGTCTATTCATGTGTAAAATAATTGTCTGGGACTCACTGTTTAGTGGTAGGACACAAACAAGTTGTTAGGAACATTTCTTCGTAAATTTGTTTTTTTCACTTTTATCTTATCTATTTTTCTGTCACCTATGAGCTCCAAAGTGTCCAATTTTCTCATCTAGAGTATCTCGTCAAGTGTGAAAATGATAGACTGAGACTAAATTGGCAACTTTTTGGAAAAAATATGATTTTGGGCAAACGCGAAAGGCATAAATTCTGGCAAAATTGTCACTTGTGGTCATTTTTATGTTATCTCAATTTGTTGCCCCAGATTGTACAAAAATGCCAAACTCAGACATTCAGTTTACCTACTCTGCATCTAGCGTGTCTATTCATGTGTAAAAAAATTGTCTGGGACTCACTGTTTAGTGGTAGGACACAAACAAGTTGTTAGGAACATTTCTTCGTAAAATTTGTTTTTCACTTTTATCTTATCTATTTTTCTGTCACCAACGAGCTCCAAAGTGTCCAATTTATCATCTAGAGTATCTCGTCAAGTGTGAAATGATAGACTGAGACTAAATTGGCAACTTTTTGGGAAAATATGATTTTGGCCAAACGCGAAAGGCATAAATTCTGGCAAAATTGTCACTTGTGGTCATTTTTATGTTATCTCAATTGTTTGCCCCCAGATTGTACCAAAATGCCAAATCAGACATCCAGTTTAACTACTCTGCATCTAGCGTGTCTATTCATGTGTAAAATAATTGTCTGGGACTCACTGTTTAGTGGTAGGACACAAACAAGTTGTTAGGAACATTTCTTCGTAAAATTTGTTTTTTCAACTTTTATCTTATCTATTTTTCTGTCACCAACGAGCTCCAAAGTGTCCAATTTATCATCTAGAGTATCTCGTCAAAGTGTGAAATGATAGACTGAGACTAAATTGGCAACTATTTTTTGGAAAATATGATTTTGGCCAAACGCGAAAGGCATAAATTCTGCAAAAATGTCACTTGTGGTCATTTTTATGTTATCTCAATTGTTGCCCCCAGATTGTACCAAAATGCCAAATCAGACATTCAGTTTAACTACTCTGCATCTAGCGTGTCTATTCATGTGTAAAATAATTGTCTGGGACTCAACTGTTAGTGGTAGGACACAAACAAGTTGTTAGGAAACAATTCTTTCGTTAAATTTGTTTTTTCACTTTTATCTTATCTATTTTTCTGTCACCAACGAGCTCCCAAGTGTCCAATTTCTCATCTAGAGTATCTCGTCAAGTGTGAAATGATAGACTGAGACTAAATTGGCAACTTTTTGACAAATATGATTTTGGCCAAACGCGAAAGCATAAATTCTGAAAAATGTCACTTGTGGGTCATTTTTTATGTTATCTCAATTGTTTTGCCCCAAGATTGTACAAAAATGCCAAATCAGACATTCAGTTTACCTACTCTGCATCTAGCGTGTCTATTCATCGTGTAAAATAATTGTCTGGGACTCAATGTTTTAGTGGTAGGACACAAACAAGTTGTTAGGAACATTTCTTCGTAAAAATTTGTTTTTCACTTTTATCTTATCTATTTTTCTGTCACCTACGAGCTCCAAAGTGTCCAATTTCTCATCTAGAGTATCTCGTCCAAGTGTGAAATGATAGATGAGACTAAAAGTGGCAAATTTTGGAAAATATAATTGTGCGCCAAAACGCGTGAGGCATAAATTCTGCAAAATTGTCACTTGTGGTCATTTTTATGTATCTCAATTGTTGCCCCAGATTGAAAAAAAATGCCAAATCAGACATTCCAGTCTAACTACTCTTCATCTAGCGTGTCTATTCATGTGTAAAATAATTGTCTGGGAATCACTGTTTAGTGGTGGACACAAACAAGTGTTAGGAAACATTTCTTCGTAAAATTGTTTTTCACTTTTCTTATCTATTTTTCTGTCACCTATGCGCTCCAAAGTGTTCCAATTCTCATCACGAGTATCTCGTCAATGTGGAAATGAATAGGACTGAGACTAAACTGGCACCTTTTAGGAAATATGATTTTGGCCAAAACGCGAAAGGCATAAATTCTGGAAAATTGTCACTTGTGGTCATTTTTATGTTATCTCAATTGTTGCCCCCAGATTGTACAAAATGCCAAATCAGACATCCAGTTTAACTACTCTGCATCTAGCGTGTCTATTCATGTGTAAAATAATTGTCTGGGACTCACTGTTTAGTGGTAGGACACAAACAAGTTGTTAGGAACATTTCTTCGTAAAATTTGTTTTTTCACTTTTATCTTATCTATTTTTCTGTCACCTATGAGCTCCAAAGTGTCCAATTTCTCATCTAGAGTATCTCGTCAAGTGTGAAATGATAGACTGAGACTAAATTGGCAACTTTTTTGAAAAATATGATTTTGGCCAAACGCGAAAGGCATAAATTCTGGAAAAATGTCACTTGTGGTCATTTTTATGTTATCTCAATTGTTGCCCCCAGATTGTACCAAAATGCCAAATCAGACATTCAGTTTCACTACTCTGCATCTAGCGTGTCTATTCATGTGTAAAATAATTGTCTGGGACTCACTGTTTAGTGGTAGGACACAAACAAGTTGTTAGGAACAATTCTTCGTAAAATTTGTTTTTCACTTTTATCTTATCTATTTTTCTGTCACCAACGAGCTCCAAAGTGTCCAATTTATCATCTAGAGTATCTCGTCAAGTGTGAAATGATAGACTGAGACTAAATTGGCAATTTTTTTGCAAATATTATTTTGGCCAAACGCGTAAGGCATAAATTCTGCAAAATTGTCACTTGTGGTCATTTTTATGTTATCTCAATTGTTGCCCCCAGATTGTACAAAAATGCCAAATCAGACATTCAGTTTAACTACTCTGCATCTAGCGTGTCTATTCATGTGTAAAATAATTGTCTGGGACTCACTGTTTAGTGGTAGGACACAAACAAGTTGTTAGGAACATTTCTTCGTAAAATTTGTTTTTCACTTTTATCTTATCTATTTTTCTGTCACCTATGAGCTCCAAAGTGTCCAATTTTTCATCTAGAGTATCTCGTCAAGTGTGAAATGATAGACTGAGACTAAATTGGCAACTTTTTGGAAAATATGATTTTGGCCAAACGCGAAAGGCATAAATTCTGGAAAAATGTCACTTGTGGTCATTTTTATGTTATCTCAATTGTTGCCCCCAGATTGTACCAAAATGCCAAATCAGACATTCAGTTTACCTACTCTGCATCTAGCGTGTCTATTCATGTGTAAAATAATTGTCTGGGACTCACTGTTTAGTGGTAGGACACAAACAAGTTGTTAGGAACATTTCTTCGTAAAATTTGTTTTTCACTTTTATCTTATCTATTTTTTCTGTCACCTATGAGCTCCAAAGTGTCCAATTTCTCATCTAGAGTATCTCGTCAAGTGTGAAATGATAGACTGAGACTAAATTAGCAACTTTTTGGAAAATATGATTTTGGCCAAACGCGTAAGGCATAAATTCTGCAAAATTGTCACTTGTGGTCATTTTTATGTTATCTCAATTGTTGGCTCCAGATTGTACCAAAATGCCAAATCAGACATTCAGTTTATCTACTCTGCATCTAGCGTGTCTATTCATGTGTAAAATAATTGTCTGGGACTCAATGTTTAGTAGTAGGACACAAACAAGTTGTTAGAACAATTCTTCGTAAAATTTGTTTTTCACTTTTATCTTATCTATTTTTCAGTCACCTATGAGCTCCAAAGTGTCCAATTTCTCATCTAGAGTATCTCGTCAAGTGTGAAATGATAGACTGAGACTAAATTGGCAACTTTTTTGCAAATATTATTTTGGCCAAACGCGAAAGGCATAAATTCTGGAAAAAATGTCACTTGTGGTCATTTTTATGTTATCTCAATTGTTGCCCCCAGATTGTACAAAAATGCCAAATCAGACATCCAGTTTAACTACTCTGCATCTAGCGTGTCTATTCATGTGTAAAATAATTGTCTGGGACTCAATGTTTAGTGGTAGGACACAAACAAGTTGTTAGGAACAATTCTTCGTAAAATTTGTTTTCACTTTTATCTTATCTATTTTTCTGTCACCAACGAGCTCCAAAGTGTCCAATTTCTCATCTAGAGTATCTCGTCAAGTGTGAAATGATAGACTGAGACTAAATTGGCAACTTTTTTGCAAATATTATTTTGGCCAAACGCGAAAGGCATAAATTCTGCAAAATTGTCACTTGTGGTCATTTTTATGTTATCTCAATTGTTGCCCCCAGATTGTAAAAAATGCCAAATCAGACATCCAGTTTAACTACTCTGCATCTAGCGTGTCTATTCATGTGTAAAATAATTGTCTGGGACTCACTGTTTAGTGGTAGGACACAAACAAGTTGTTAGGAACATTTCTTCGTAAAATTTGTTTTTCACTTTTATCTTATCTATTTTTCTGTCACCTATGAGCTCCAAAGTGTCCAATTTATCATCTAGAGTATCTCGTCAAGTGTGAAATGATAGACTGAGACTAAATTGGCAACTTTTTTGCAAATATTATTTTGGCCAAACGCGAAAGGCATAAATTCTGGAAAAAATGTCACTTGTGGTCATTTTTATGTTATCTCAATTGTTGCCCCCAGATTGTACAAAAATGCCAAATCAGACATCCAGTTTAACTACTCTGCATCTAGCGTGTCTATTCATGTGTAAAATAATTGTCTGGGACTCACTGTTTAGTGGTAGGACACAAACAAGTTGTTAGGAAACATTCTTCGTAAAATTTGTTTTTCACTTTTATCTTATCTATTTTTCTGTCACCTATGAGCTCCAAAGTGTCCAATTTCTCATCTAGAGTATCTCGTCAAGTGTGAAATGATAGACTGAGACTAAATTGGCAACTTTTTGAAAATATTATTTTGGCCAAACGCGAAAGGCATAAATTCTGGAAAAATGTCACTTGTGGTCATTTTTATGTTATCTCAATTGTTGCCCCCAGATTGTACCAAAATGCCAAATCAGACATTCAGTTTAACTACTCTGCATCTAGCGTGTCTATTCATGTGTAAAATAATTGTCTGGGACTCACTGTTTAGTGGTAGGACACAAACAAGTTGTTAGGAACATTTCTTCGTAAAATTTGTTTTTTCACTTTTATCTTATCTATTTTTCTGTCACCTATGAGCTCCAAAGTGTCCAATTTCTCATCTAGAGTATCTCGTCAAGTGTGAAATGATAGACTGAGACTAAATTGGCAAACTTTTTTGAAAAATATGATTTTGGCCAAACGCGAAAGGCATAATTCTGGAAAAATTGTCACTTGTGGTCATTTTTATGTTATCTCAATTGTTGCCCCCAGATTGTACAAAAATGCCAAATCAGACATTCAGTTTACTACTCTGCATCTAGCGTGTCTATTCATGTGTAAAATAATTGTCTGGGACTCACTGTTTAGTGGTAGGACACAAACAAGTTGTTAGGAACATTTCTTCGTAAAATTTGTTTTTCACTTTTATCTTATCTATTTTTCTGTCACCATGAGCTCCAAAGTGTCCAATTATCATCTAGAGTATCTCGTCAAGTGTGAAATGATAGACTGAGACTAAATTGGCAACTTTTTTGCAAATATTATTTTGGCCAAACGCGTAAGGCATAAATTCTGCAAAATTGTCACTTGTGGTCATTTTTATGTTATCTCAATTGTTGCCCCCAGATTGTACAAAAATGCCAAATCAGACATCCAGTTTAACTACTCTGCATCTAGCGTGTCTATTCATGTGTAAAATAATTGTCTGGGACTCACTGTTTAGTGGTAGGACACAAACAAGTTGTTAGGAACATTTCTTCGTAAAATTTGTTTTTCACTTTTATCTTATCTATTTTTCTGTCACCTATGAGCTCCAAAGTGTCCAATTTCTCATCTAGAGTATCTCGTCAAGTGTGAAATGATAGACTGAGACTAAATTGGCAACTTTTTGGAAAATATGATTTTGGCCAAACGCGAAAGGCATAAATTCTGAAAAAAATGTCACTTGTGGTCATTTTTTTATGTTATCTCAATTGTTGCCCCCAGATTGTACAAAAATGCCAAATCAGACATCAGTTTAACTACTCTGCATCTAGCGTGTCTATTCATGTGTAAAATAATTGTCTGGGACTCACTGTTTAGTGGTAGGACACAAACAAGTTGTTAGGAACATTTCTTCGTAAAATTTTTTTTCACTTTTATCTTATCTATTTTTCTGTCACCTATGAGCTCCAAAGTGTCCAATTTCTCATCTAGAGTATCTCGTCAAGTGTGAAATGATAGACTGAGACTAAATTGGCAACTTTTTGAAATATGATTTTGGCCAAACGCGAAAGGCATAAATTCTGCAAAATGTCACTTGTGGTCATTTTTATGTTATCTCAATTGTTGCCCCCAGATTGTACAAAAATGCCAAATCAGACATCCAGTTTAACTACTCTGCATCTAGCGTGTCTATTCATGTGTAAAATAATTGTCTGGGACTCACTGTTTAGTGGTAGGACACAAACAAGTTGTTAGGAACATTTCTTCGTAAAATTTGTTTTTCACTTTTATCTTATCTATTTTTCTGTCACCAATGAGCTCCAAAGTGTCCAATTTATCATCTAGAGTATCTCGTCAAGTGTGAAATGATAGACTGAGACTAAATTGGCAACTTTTTGGAAAATATGATTTTGGCCAAACGCGAAAGGCATAAATTCTGGAAAAATGTCACTTGTGGTCATTTTTTATGTTATCTCAATTGTTGCCCCCAGATTGTACAAAATGCCAAATCAGACATTCAGTTAACTACTCTGCATCTAGCGTGTCTATTCATGTGTAAAATAATTGTCTGGGACTCACTGTTTAGTGGTAGGACACAAACAAGTTGTTAGGAACAATTCTTCGTAAAATTTGTTTTTCACTTTTATCTTATCTATTTTTCTGTCACCAACGAGCTCCAAAGTGTCCAATTATCATCTAGAGTATCTCGTCAAGTGTGAAATGATAGACTGAGACTAAATTGGCAACTTTTTTGCAAATATTATTTTGGCCAAACGCGTAAGGCATAAATTCTGCAAAATTGTCACTTGTGGTCATTTTTATGTTATCTCAATTGTTGCCCCCAGATTGTACAAAAATGCCAAATCAGACATCCAGTTTAACTACTCTGCATCTAGCGTGTCTATTCATGTGTAAAATAATTGTCTGGGACTCACTGTTTAGTGGTAGGACACAAACAAGTTGTTAGGAACATTTCTTCGTAAAATTTGTTTTTCACTTTTATCTTATCTATTTTTCTGTCACCTATGAGCTCCAAAGTGTCCAATTTCTCATCTAGAGTATCTCGTCAAGTGTGAAATGATAGACTGAGACTAAATTGGCAACTTTTTGGAAAATATGATTTTGGCCAAACGCGAAAGGCATAAATTCTGAAAAATTGTCATTTGTTGTCATTTTTATGTTATCACAATTGTTGCCCCAGATTGTACAAAATTGCCAAATCAGACATTCAGTTTTTAACTACTCTGCATCTAGCGTATCTATTCATGTGTAAAATAATTGTCTGGGACTCACTGTTTAGTGGTAGGACACAAACAAGTTGTTAGGAACAATTCTTCGTAAAATTTGTTTTTCACTTTTATCTTATCTATTTTTCTGTCACCTTTGAGCTCCAAAGTGTCCAATTTCTCATCTAGAGTATCTCGTCAAGTGTGAAATGATAGACTGAGACTAAATTGGCAACTTTTTGGAAAATATGATTTTGGCCAAACGCGAAAGGCATAAATTCTGGAAAAATGTCACTTGTGGTCATTGTTATGTTATCTCAATTGTTGCCCCCAAATTCTACAAAAATGCCAAATCGGACATTCAGTTTAACTACTCTGCTTCTAGCATGTCTATTCACGTGTAAAATAATTGTCTGGGACTCACTGTTTAGTGGTAGGACACAAACAAGTTGTTAGGAACATTTCTTCGTAAAATTTGTTTTTCACTTTTATCTTATCTATTTTTCTGTCACCTTTGAGCTCCAAAGTGTCCAATTTCTCATCTAGAGTATCTCGTCAAGTGTGAAATGATAGACTGAGACTAAATTGGCAACTTTTTGGAAGATATGATTTTGGCCAAACGCGAAAGGCATAAATTCTGCAAAAATGTCACTTGTGGTCATTTTTATGTTATCTTAATTGTTGCCCCCAGATTGTACAAAAAATGCCAAATCAGACATTCAGTTTAACTACTCTGCATCTAGCGTGTCTATTCATGTGTAAAATAATTGTCTGGGACTCACTGTTTAGTGGTAGGACACAAACAAGTTGTTAGGAACATTTTCTTCGTAAAATTTGTTTTTCACTTTTATCTTATCTATTTTTCTGTCACCTATGAGCTCCAAAGTGTCCAATTTCTCATCTAGAGTATCTCGTCAAGTGTGAAATGATAGACTGAGACTAAATTGGCAACTTTTTTGCAAATATTATTTTGGCCAAACGCGTAAGGCATAAATTCTGGAAAAATGTCACTTGTGGTCATTTTTATGTTATCTCAATTGTTGCCCCCAGATTGTACCAAAATGCCAAATCAGACATTCAGTTTAACTACTCTGCATCTAGCGTGTCTATTCATGTGTAAAATAATTGTCTGGGACTCACTGTTTAGTGGTAGGACACAAACAAGTTGTTAGGAACAATTCTTCGTAAAATTTGTTTTTCACTTTTATCTTATCTATTTTTCTGTCACCTAACGAGCTCCAAAGTGTCCAATTTATCATCTAGAGTATCTCGTCAAGTGTGAAATGATAGACTGAGACTAAATTGGCAACTTTTTTGAAAATATGATTTTGGCCAAACGCGTAAGGCATAAATTCTGCAAAATTGTCACTTGTGGTCATTTTTATGTTATCTCAATTGTTGCCCCCAGATTGTACAAAAATGCCAAATCAGACATCCAGTTTAACTACTCTGCATCTAGCGTGTCTATTCATGTGTAAAATAATTGTCTGGGACTCACTGTTTAGTGGTAGGACACAAACAAGTTGTTAGGAACATTTCTTCGTAAAATTTGTTTTTCACTTTTATCTTATCTATTTTTCTGTCACCAATGAGCTCCAAAGTGTCCAATTTCTCATCTAGAGTATCTCGTCAAGTGTGAAATGATAGACTGAGACTAAATTGGCAACTTTTTTGCAAATATTATTTGGACAAACGCGAAAGGCATAAATTCTGGAAAAATGTCACTTGTGGTCATTTTTATGTTATCTCAATTGTTGCCCCCAGATTGTACCAAAATGCCAAATCAGACATTCAGTTTACCTACTCTGCATCTAGCGTGTCTATTCATGTGTAAAATAATTGTCTGGGACTCAATGTTTAGTGGTAGGACACAAACAAGTTGTTAGGAACATTCTTCGTAAAATTTGTTTTTTCACTTTTATCTTATCTATTTTTCTGTCACCTATGAGCTCCAAAGTGTCCAATTTATCATCTAGAGTATCTCGTCAAGTGTGAAATGATAGACTGAGACTAAATTGGCAACTTTTTTTGCAAATATTATTTTGGCCAAACGCGTAAGGCATAAATTCTGCAAAATTGTCACTTGTGGTCATTTTTATGTTATCTCAATTGTTGCCCCCAGATTGTACAAAAATGCCAAATCAGACATCCAGTTTAACTACTCTGCATCTAGCGTGTCTATTCATGTGTAAAATAATTGTCTGGGACTCAATGTTTAGTGGTAGGACACAAACAAGTTGTTAGGAACATTTCTTCGTAAAATTTGTTTTTCACTTTTATCTTATCTATTTTTCTGTCACCTATGAGCTCCAAAGTGTCCAATTTCTCATCTAGAGTATCTCGTCAAGTGTGAAATGATAGACTGAGACTAAATTGGCAACTTTTTTGCAAATATTATTTTGGCCAAACGCGTAAGGCATAAATCTGCAAAATTGTCACTTGTGGTCATTTTTATGTTATCTCAATTGTTGCCCCCAGATTGTACAAAAATGCCAAATCAGACATCCAGTTTAACTACTCTGCATCTAGCGTGTCTATTCATGTGTAAAATAATTGTCTGGGACTCACTGTTTAGTGGTAGGACACAAACAAGTTGTTAGGAACATTTCTTCGTAAATTTTTTTTTTCACTTTTATCTTATCTATTTTTCTGTCACCAACGAGCTCCAAAGTGTCCAATTTATCATCTAGAGTATCTCGTCAAGTGTGAAATGATAGACTGAGACTAAATTGGCAACTTTTTTGCAAATATGATTTTGGCCAAACGCGTAAGGCATAAATTCTGCAAAAATTGTCACTTGTGGTCATTTTTATGTTATCTCAATTGTTGCCCCCAGATTGTACAAAAATGCCAAATCAGACATCCAGTTTAACTACTCTGCATCTAGCGTGTCTATTCATGTGTAAAATAATTGTCTGGGACTCACTGTTTAGTGGTAGGACACAAACAAGTTGTAAGGAACATTTCTTCGTAAAATTTGTTTTTCACTTTTATCTTATCTATTTTTCTGTCACCAATGAGCTCCAAAGTGTCCAATTTATCATCTAGAGTATCTCGTCAAGTGTGAAATGATAGACTGAGACTAAATTGGCAACATTTTTGAAAATATGATTTTGGCCTTAACGCGTAAAGCATAAATTTTGCAAAATTGTCACTTGTGGCCATTTTTATGTTATCTCAATTGTTGCCCCCAGATTGTACAAAATGCCAAATCAGACATTCAGTTTAACTACTCTGCATCTAGCGTGTCTATTCATGTGTAAAATAATTGTCTGGGACTCAATGTTTAGTGGTAGGACACAAACAAGTTGTTAGGAACATTTCTACATTCAGTTTAACTACCCTGCATCTAGAGTGTCTATTCATGTGTAAAATAATTGTCTGGGACTCACTGTTTAGTGGTAGGACACAAACAAGTTGTTAGGAACATTTCTTCGTAAAATTTGTTTTTCACTTTTATCTTATCTATTTTTCTGTCACCTATGAGCTCTAAAGTGTCCAATTTTTCATCTAGAGTATCTCGTCAAGTGTGAAATGATAGACTGAGACTAAATTGGCAACTTTTTTTGCAAATATTATTTTGTCCAAACGCGTAAGGCATAAATTCTGCAAAATTGTCACTTGTGGTCATTTTTATGTTATCTCAATTGTTGCCCCCAGATTGTACAACATCCAGTTTAACTACTCTGCATCTAGCGTGTCTATTCATGTGTAAAATAATTGTCTGGGACTCACTGTTTAGTGGTAGGACACAAACAAGTTGTTAGGAACATTTCTTCGTAAAATTTGTTTTTCACTTTTATCTTATCTATTTTTCTGTCACCTATGAGCTCCAAAGTGTCCAATTTCTCATCTAGAGTATCTCGTCAAGTGTGAAATGATAGACTGAGACTAAATTGGCAACTTTTTTGGAAAATATGATTTTGACCAAACGCGTAAGGCATAAATTCTGCAAAATTGTCACTTGTGGTCATTTTTATGTTATCTCAATTGTTGCCCCCAGATTGTACAAAAATGCCAAATCAGACATTCAGTTTAACTACTCTGCATCTAGCGTGTCTATTCATGTGTAAAATAATTGTCTGGGACTCACTGTTTAGTGGTAGGACACAAACAAGTTGTTAGGAACATTCTTCTTCGTAAAATTTGTTTTCACTTTTATCTTATCTATTTTTCTGTCACCAACGAGCTCCAAAGTGTCCAATTTATCATCTAGAGTATCTCGTCAAGTGTGAAATGATAGACTGAGACTAAATTGGCAACTTTTTTGAAAATATGATTTTGGCCAAACGCGAAAGGCATAAATTCTGCAAAAAATGTCACTTGTGGTCATTTTTATGTTATCTCAATTGTTGCCCCCAGATTGTACAAAAATGCCAAATCAGACATTCAGTTTACCTACTCTGCATCTAGCGTGTCTATTCATGTGTAAAATAATTGTCTGGGACTCAATGTTTAGTGGTAGGACACAAACAAGTTGTTAGGAACATTTCTTCGTAAAATTTGTTTTTCACTTTTATCTTATCTATTTTTTCTGTCACCTATGAGCTCCAAAGTGTCCAATTTCTCATCTAGAGTATCTCGTCAAGTGTGAAATGATAGACTGAGACTAAATTGGCAACTTTTTGGAAAAAATATTATTTTGGCCAAACGCGTAAGGCATAAATTCTGCAAAATTGTCACTTGTGGTCATTTTTATGTTATCTCAATTGTTGCCCCCAGATTGTACAAAAATGCCAAATCAGACATCCAGTTTAACTACTCTGCATCTAGCGTGTCTATTCATGTGTAAAATAATTGTCTGGGACTCACTGTTTAGTGGTAGGACACAAACAAGTTGTTAGGAAACATTTCTTCGTAAAATTTTTTTTTCACTTTTATCTTATCTATTTTTCTGTCACCTATGAGCTCCAAAGTGTCCAATTTCTCATCTAGAGTATCTCGTCAAGTGTGAAATGATAGACTGAGACTAAATTGGCAACTTTTTGAAAATATGATTTTGGCCAAACGCGAAAGGCATAAATTCTGCAAAAATGTCACTTGTGGTCATTTTTATGTTATCTCAATTGTTGCCCCCAGATTGTACCAAAATGCCAAATCAGACATTCAGTTTAACTACTCTGCATCTAGCGTGTCTATTCATGTGTAAAATAATTGTGTCTGGGACTCACTGTTTAGTGGTAGGACACAAACAAGTTGTTTAGAAAAATTCTTCGTAAAATTTGTTTTTCACTTTTATCTTATCTATTTTTCTGTCACCAATGAGCTCCAAAGTGTCAATTTCTCATCTAGAGTATCTCGTCAAGTGTGAAATGATAGACTGAGACTAAATTGGCAACTTTTTTGAAAATATTATTTTGGCCAAACGCGAAAGGCATAAATTCTGGAAAAATGTCACTTGTGGTCATTTTTATGTTATCTCAATTGTTGCCCCAGATTGTACCAAAATGCCAAATCAGACATTCAGTTTACCTACTCTGCATCTAGCGTGTCTATTCATGTGTAAAATAATTGTCTGGGACTCACTGTTTAGTGGTAGGACACAAACAAGTTGTTAGGAACAATTCTTCGTAAAATTTGTTTTTCACTTTTATCTTATCTATTTTTCTGTCACCTATGAGCTCCAAAGTGTCCAATTTATCATCTAGAGTATCTCGTCAAGTGTGAAATGATAGACTGAGACTAAATTGGCAACTTTTTTGAAAATATTATTTTGGCCAAACGCGAAAGGCATAAATTCTGCAAAATTGTCACTTGTGGTCATTTTTATGTTATCTCAATTGTTGCCCCCAGATTGTACCAAAAATGCCAAATCAGACATTCAGTTTAACTACTCTGCATCTAGCGTGTCTATTCATGTGTAAAATAATTGTCTGGGACTCACTGTTTAGTGGTAGGACACAAACAAGTTGTTAGGAACATTTCTTCGTAAAATTTGTTTTTCACTTTTATCTTATCTATTTTTCTGTCACCTATGAGCTCCAAAGTGTCCAATTTCTCATCTAGAGTATCTCGTCAAGTGTGAAATGATAGACTGAGACTAAATTGGCAACTTTTTTGAAAATATGATTTTGGCCAAACGCGAAAGGCATAAATTCTGCAAAAAATGTCACTTGTGGTCATTTTTATGTTATCTCAATTGTTGCCCCCAGATTGTACAAAAATGCCAAATCAGACATTCAGTTTAACTACTCTGCATCTAGCGTGTCTATTCATGTGTAAAATAATTGTCTGGGACTCACTGTTTAGTGGTAGGACACAAACAAGTTGTTAGGAACATTTCTTCGTAAAATTTGTTTTTTCACTTTTATCTTATCTATTTTTCTGTCACCTATGAGCTCCAAAGTGTCCAATTTCTCATCTAGAGTATCTCGTCAAGTGTGAAATGATAGACTGAGACTAAATTGGCAACTTTTTGGAAAATATTATTTTGGCCAAACGCGTAAGGCATAAATTCTGCAAAATTGTCACTTGTGGTCATTTTTATGTTATCTCAATTGTTGCCCCCAGATTGTACAAAAATGCCAAATCAGACATTCAGTTTAACTACTCTGCATCTAGCGTGTCTATTCATGTGTAAAATAATTGTCTGGGACTCACTGTTTAGTGGTAGGACACAAACAAGTTGTTAGGAACATTTCTTCGTAAAATTTGTTTTCACTTTTATCTTATCTATTTTTCTGTCACCTATGAGCTCCAAAGTGTCCAATTTCTCATCTAGAGTATCTCGTCAAGTGTGAAATGATAGACTGAGACTAAATTGGCAACTTTTTTGAAAATATGATTTTGGCCAAACGCGAAAGGCATAAATTCTGGAAAAATGTCACTTGTGGTCATTTTTATGTTATCTCAATTGTTGCCCCAGATTGTACAAAAATGCCAAATCAGACATTGAGTTTACCTACTCTGCATCTAGCGTGTCTATTCATGTGTAAAATAATTGTCTGGGACTCAATGTTTAGTGGTAGGACACAAACAAGTTGTTAGGAACAATTCTTCGTAAAATTTGTTTTTCACTTTTATCTTATCTATTTTTCTGTCACCAACGAGCTCCAAAGTGTCCAATTTATCATCTAGAGTATCTCGTCAAGTGTGAAATGATAGACTGAGACTAAATTGGCAACTTTTTTGGAAAATATGATTTTGGCCAAACGCGAAAGGCATAAATTCTGGAAAAATGTCACTTGTGGTCATTTTTATGTTATCTCAATTGTTGCCCCCAGATTGTACCAAAATGCCAAATCAGACATTCAGTTTACCTACTCTGCATCTAGCGTGTCTATTCATGTGTAAAATAATTGTCTGGGACTCAATGTTTAGTGGTAGGACACAAACAAGTTGTTAGGAACATTTCTTCGTAAAATTTGTTTTTCACTTTTATATTATCTATTTTTCTGTCACCTATGAGCTCCAAAGTGTCCAATTTCTCATCTAGAGTATCTCGTCAAGTGTGAAATGATAGACTGAGACTAAATTGGCAACTTTTTGGAAAATATGATTTTGGCCAAACGCGAAAGGCATAAATTCTGGAAAAATGTCACTTGTGGTCATTTTTATGTTATCTCAATTGTTGCCCCCAGATTGTACAAAAATGCCAAATCAGACATTCAGTTTAACTACTCTGCATCTAGCGTGTCTATTCATGTGTAAAATAATTGTCTGGGACTCAATGTTTAGTGGTAGGACACAAACAAGTTGTTAGGAACATTTCTTCGTAAAATTTGTTTTTCACTTTTATCTTATCTATTTTTCTGTCACCTATGAGCTCCAAAGTGTCCAATTTCTCATCTAGAGTATCTCGTCAAGTGTGAAATGATAGACTGAGACTAAATTGGCAACTTTTTTGAAAATATGATTTTGGCCAAACGCGAAAGGCATAAATTCTGGAAAAATGTCACTTGTGGTCATTTTTATGTTATCTCAATTGTTGCCCCCAGATTGTACCAAAATGCCAAATCAGACATCCAGTTTAACTACTCTGCATCTAGCGTGTCTATTCATGTGTAAAATAATTGTCTGGGACTCACTGTTTAGTGGTAGGACACAAACAAGTTGTTAGGAACATTTCTTCGTAAAATTTGTTTTTCACTTTTTATCTTATCTATTTTTCTGTCACCTATGAGCTCCAAAGTGTCCAATTTCTCATCTAGAGTATCTCGTCAAGTGTGAAATGATAGACTGAGACTAAATTGGCATTTTTTTTGGAAAATATGATTTTGGCCAAACGCGAAAGGCATAAATTCTGGAAAAATGTCACTTGTGGTCATTTTTATGTTATCTCAATTGTTGCCCCCAGATTGTACAAAATGCCAAATCAGACATTCAGTTTACCTACTCTGCATCTAGCGTGTCTATTCATGTGTAAAATAATTGTCTGGGACTCAATGTTTAGTGGTAGGACACAAACAAGTTGTTAGGAAACATTTCTTCGTAAAATTTGTTTTTCACTTTTATCTTATCTATTTTTCTGTCACCTATGAGCTCCAAAGTGTCCAATTTCTCATCTAGAGTATCTCGTCAAGTGTGAAATGATAGACTGAGACTAAATTGGCAACTTTTTTGCAAAAAATATGATTTTGGCCAAACGCGTAAGGCATAAATTCTGGAAAAAATGTCACTTGTGGTCATTTTTATGTTATCTCAATTGTTGCCCCCAGATTGGTACAAAATGCCAAATCAGACATCCAGTTTAACTACTCTGCATCTAGCGTGTCTATTCATGTGTAAAATAATTGTCTGGGACTCAATGTTTAGTGGTAGGACACAAACAAGTTGTTAGGAAAATTTCTTCGTAAAATTTGTTTTTCACTTTTATCTTATCTATTTTTCTGTCACCAACGAGCTCCAAAGTGTCCAATTTATCATCTAGAGTATCTCGTCAAGTGTGAAATGATAGACTGAGACTAAATTGGCAACTTTTTTGGAAAATATTATTTTGGCCAAACGCGAAAGGCATAAATTCTGGAAAATTGTCACTTGTGGTCATTTTTATGTTATCTCAATTGTTGCCCCCAGATTGTACAAAAATGCCAAATCAGACATTCAGTTTAACTACTCTGCATCTAGCGTGTCTATTCATGTGTAAAATAATTGTCTGGGACTCAATGTTTAGTGGTAGGACACAAACAAGTTGTTAGGAACATTTCTTCGTAAAATTTGTTTTTCACTTTTATCTTATCTATTTTTCTGTCACCTATGAGCTCCAAAGTGTCCAATTTCTCATCTAGAGTATCTCGTCAAGTGTGAAATGATAGACTGAGACTAAATTGGCAACTTTTTGGAAAATATGATTTTGGCCAAACGCGAAAGGCATAAATTCTGAAAAAATGTCACTTGTGGTCATTTTTATGTTATTCAATTGTTGCCCCCAGATTGTACAAAAATCCAAACGCGAAAGGCATAAATTCTGCAAAAATGTCACTTGTGGTCATTTTTATGTTATCTCAATTGTTGCCCCCAGATTGTACAAAAATGCCAAATCAGACATCCAGTTTAACTACTCTGCATCTAGCGTGTCTATTCATGTGTAAAATAATTGTCTGGGACTCACTGTTTAGTGGTAGGACACAAACAAGTTGTTAGGAACATTTCTTCGTAAAATTTGTTTTTCACTTTTATCTTATCTATTTTTCTGTCACCTATGAGCTCCAAAGTGTCCAATTTCTCATCTAGAGTATCTCGTCAAGTGTGAAATGATAGACTGAGACTAAATTGGCAACTTTTTTGCAAATATGATTTTGGCCAAACGCGAAAGGCATAAATTCTGGAAAAATGTCACTTGTGGTCATTTTTATGTTATCTCAATTGTTGCCCCCAGATTGTACCAAAATGCCAAATCAGACATTCAGTTTAACTACTCTGCATCTAGCGTGTCTATTCATGTGTAAAATAATTGTCTGGGACTCACTGTTTAGTGGTAGGACACAAACAAGTTGTTAGGAACAATTCTTCGTAAAATTTGTTTTTCACTTTTATCTTATCTATTTTTCTGTCACCAAAGAGCTCCAAAGTGTCCAATTTCTCATCTAGAGTATCTCGTCAAGTGTGAAATGATAGACTGAGACTAAATTGGCAACTTTTTTGGAAAATATTATTTTGGCCAAACGTGAAACTCATAAATTCTGGAAAAAATGTCACTTGTGGTCATTTTTATGTTATCTCAATTGTTGCCCCTAGATTGTACAAAAATGCCAAATCAGACATTCAGTTTACTACTCTGCATCTAGCGTGTCTATTCATGTGTAAAATAATTGTCTGGGACTCACTTTTTAGTGGTAGGACACAAACAAGTTGTTAGGAACATTTCTTCGTAAAATTTGTTTTTCACTTTTATCTTATCTATTTTTCTGTCACCTATGAGCTCCAAAGTGTCCAATTTCTCATCTAGAGTATCTCGTCAAGTGTGAAATGATAGACTAAGACTAAATTAGCAACTTGTTTGGAAAATATGATTTTGGCCAAACGTGAAAGTCATAAATTCTGGAAAAAATGTCACTTGTGGTCATTTTAATGTTATCTAAATTGTTGCCCCCAGATTGTAAAAAATGCCAAATCAGACATCCAGTTTAACTACTCTGCATCTAGCGTGTCTATTCATGTGTAAAATAATTGTCTGGGACTCACTGTTTAGTGGTAGGACACAAACAAGTTGTTAGGAACAATTCTTCGTAAAATTTGTTTTTCACTTTTTTATCTTATCTATTTTTCTGTCACCTATGAGCTCCAAAGTGTCCAATTTTCTCATCTAGAGTATCTCGTCAAGTGTGAAATGATAGACTGAGACTAAATTGGCAACTCTTTTGCAAATATTATTTTGGCCAAACGCGTAAGGCATAAATTCTGCAAAATTGTCACTTGTTGTCATTCTTATGTTATCTCAATTGTTGCACCCAGATTGTACAAAAATGCCAAATCAGACATATAGTTTAAATACTCTGCATCTAGCGTGTCTATTCGTGTGTGAAATAATTGTCAGGGACTCGCTGTTTAGTGGTAGGACACAAACAAGTTGTTAGGAACATTTCTTCGTAAAATTTGTTTTTCACTTTTTATCTTATCTATTTTTCTGTCACCAACGAGCTCCAAAGTGTCCAATTTCTCATCTAGAGTATCTCGTCAAGTGTGAAATGATAGACTGAGACTAAATTGGCAACTCTTTTGCAAATATTATTTTGGCCAAACGCGTAAGGCATAAATTCTGCAAAATTGTCACTTGTGGTCATTTTTATGTTATCTCAATTGTTGCCCCCAGATTGTACAAAAATGCCAAATCAGACATTCAGTTTAACTACTCTGCATCTAGCGTGTCTATTCATGTGTAAAATAATTGTCTGGGACTCACTGTTTAGTGGTAGGACACAAACAAGTTGTTAGGAACATTTCTTCGTAAAATTTGTTTTTCACTTTTATCTTATCTATTTTTCTGTCACCTATGAGCTCCAAAGTGTCCAATTTCTCATCTAGAGTATCTCGTCAAGTGTGAAATGATAGACTGAGACTAAATTGGCAACTTTTTTGAAAATATGATTTTGGCCAAACGCGAAAGGCATAAATTCTGGAAAAAATGTCACTTGTGGTCATTTTTATGTTATCTCAATTGTTGCCCCCAGATTGTACCAAAATGCCAAATCAGACATCCAGTTTAACTACTCTGCATCTGGCGTGTCTATTCATGTGTAAAATAATTGTCTGGGACTCATGTTTAGTGGTAGGACACAAACAAGTTGTTAGGAACAATTCTTCGTAAAATTTGTTTTTCACTTTTATCTTATCTATTTTTCTGTCACCTATGAGCTCCAAAGTGTCAAATTTATCATCTAGAGTATCTCGTCAAGTGTGAAATGATAGACTGAGACTAAATTGGCAACTTTTTTGCAAATATAATTTTGGATAAAAACGCGTAAGGCATAAATTCTGCAAAATTGTCACTTGTGGTCATTTTTATGTTATCTCAATTGTTGCCCCCAGATTGTACAAAAATGCCAAATCAGACATCCAGTTTAACTACTCTGCATCTAGCGTGTCTATTCATGTGTAAAATAATTGTCTGGGACTCACTGTTTAGTGGTAGGACACAAACGAGTTGTTAGGAACATTTCTTCGTAAAATTTGTTTTTCACTTTTTATCTTATCTTTTTTTCTGTCACCTATGAGCTCCAAAGTGTCCAATTTCTCATCTAGAGTATCTCGTCAAAGTGTGAAATGATAGACTGAGACTAAATTGGCAACTTTTTTTGCAAATATTATTTTGGCCAAACGCGTAAGGCATAAATTCTGCAAAAATGTCACTTGTGGTCATTTTTATGTTATCTCAATTGTTGCCCCCAGATTGTACAAAAATGCCAAATCAGACATCCAGTTTAACTACTCTGCATCTAGCGTGTCTATTCATGTGTAAAATAATTGTCTGGGACTCACTGTTTAGTGGTAGGACACAAACAAGTTGTTAGGAACATTTCTTCGTAAAATTTGTTTTTCACTTTTATCTTATCTATTTTTCTGTCACCTATGAGCTCCAAAGTGTCCAATTTATCATCTAGAGTATCTCGTCAAGTGTGAAATGATAGACTGAGACTAAATTGGCAATTTTTTTGGAAAATATTATTTTGGCCAAACGCGTAAGGCATAAATTCTGCAAAAATGTCACTTGTGGTCATTTTTATGTTATCTCAATTGTTTGCCCCAGATTGTACAAAAATGCCAAATCAGACATCCAGTTTAACTACTCTGCATCTAGCGTGTCTATTCATGTGTAAAATAATTGTCTGGGACTCACTGTTTAGTGGTAGGACACAAACAAGTTGTTAGGAAATTTCTTCGTAAAATTTGTTTTTCACTTTTATCTTATCTATTTTTCTGTCACCTATGAGCTCCAAAGTGTCCAATTTCTCATCTAGAGTATCTCGTCAAGTGTGAAATGATAGACTGAGACTAAATTGGCAAACTTTTTGGAAAATATGATTTTGGCCAAACGCGAAAGGCATAAATTCTGGAAAAATGTCACTTGTGGTCATTTTTATGTTATCTCAATTGTTGCCCCCAGATTGTACCAAAATGCCAAATCAGACATTCAGTTTACCTACTCTGCATCTAGCGTGTCTATTCATGTGTAAAATAATTGTCTGGGACTCAATGTTTAGTGGTAGGACAACAAACAAGTTGTTAGGAACATTTCGTAAGGCATAAATTCTGGAAAAATGTCACTTGTGGTCATTTTTATGTTATCTCAATTGTTGCCCCCATATGTACAAAAATGCCAAATCAGACATCCAGTTTAACTACTCTGCATCTAGCGTGTCTATTCATGTGTAAAAAAAATTGTCTGGGACTCACTGTTTAAGTGTAGGACACAAAACAAGTTGTTAGGAACTTTTTTCGTAAAATTTGTTTTTCACGTTTTTATCTTATCTATTTTCTGTCACCTATGAGCTCCAAACGTGTCTCAATTTCTCATCTAGTGAGTATCTCGTCAAGTGTTGAAATGATAGACTGAGACTAAATTGGCAATTTTTTTGAAAAATGATTATTTTGGCCAAACGCGTAAGGCATAAATTCTGCAAAATTGTCACTTGTGGTCATTTTTTATGTTATCTCAATTGTTGCCCCAGATTGTACAAAAATGCCAAATCAGACATTCAGTTTAACTACTCTGCATCTAGCGTGTCTATTCATGTGTAAAAATAATTGTCTGGGACCACTGTGTTAGTGGTAGGACACAAAACAAGTTGTTTAGGAACATTCTTCGTAAAATTTGTTTTTTCACTTTTATCTTATCTATTTTCTGTCACCTATGAGCTCCAAAGTGTCCAATTTTTCATCTAGAGTATCTCGTCAAGTGTGAAAGATAGACTGAGACTAAATTGGCAACTTTTAAGTAAAATATGATTTCGCCTCTAAATCGCTGAAAGGAAAAACTATGGCAAAAATGTCACTTGTGGTCATGTTTATGTTATCTCAAGTGTTGCGCCAAGATGTGACAAAACTGCTAAATCAGACATTCAGTTTACCTAACTCGCACATCTAGCCGTGTCTATTCATAGTGTAAAATAATTGTCTGGGACTCAATGTTAGTGTTAGGCCCCCCCCCCCCCCCCCCAAAACAGGTTGTTATAACACTTCTTGCCGTAAAATTTGTTTTTCACTTTATCTGATCTTTTTTTCTGTCACCAACGATCTCCAACTGTTCTGTCTTATTCTTGTCTCCGACGGTACTTATATATCTAGAAGTATCTCGTCGTGTAAATGATGACCCGGAAAAAATTTGGGCCCTTTTTTTGGAAAAAAAATTTTGGCCAAACGCGAAAGGGGATTTAATTTTGGAAAAAAAGTTTACTTGTGGGGGCATTTTTTTTGTTTTTATCAATTGTTGCCCCCCAGATTTTTACCAAAAAGCCAAATCAACCTCCAGTTTAAAATTTCTTTTTCATCTAGCGGGTCTATTTATGTGCAAAATAATTTTCTGGGAATCACTGTTTAGTGTTTTGGAAAACAAAAAAGTTGTTAGGAAAATTTTTTTCGTAAAATTTTTTTTTCACTTTTATCTTATCTTTTTTTTTTTTCAAACCCATGACTCCAAAGTTTCCGATTTCTACTGGGGTTCTGTTTAAGTGTGAAATTATAGACTGAGGGTTAAATTGGCAATTTTTTTTAAAAAATGATTTGGCCAAAAGCGAAAGGGTAAATTCTGGAAAAAAAGTTTACTTTTTGGGCATTTTTTTGGTTTTCTCAAATTGGGTTTCCCCAAAAGATTGTACCCAAAAAGCCCAAAACAACATCAGTTTAATTACTCTCATTTAAACGTGTCTATTCAAATTTTAAAATAATTTTCGGGACTAAATGGGTTTTGTTTCTAGGGCACAAACAAGTTGTTAGGATCAATTCTTTT
>CAJHNH020005217.1:0-24271 GCA_905116865.2 Candidula unifasciata
TCAAAGGGTTCACGCCTCCATGTTTAATTTTGCAACAATATAATATTTATTACTGTTATTATTATTGTGCAATTAAACAAGGCTTGAAACCCTTTCCCTCTCTCCTACCTGTTTTTCCTATTAGGACAGGTCGTGAACTTGCTACTGGTGTTAAAAGCTGAGGTAGTTGCACTCCAGACAAATCTAAAAGTAATCAGTATTTCCCAGGAGACAATATTTCTAAATGAGATTAAGATTTAATCTAGAAAAACACCTGAGGCATTTAACCACATAATACTTTAATTCACGTGAAGGCGAAAAGGTGAAAGATAAAAACAGGGAAAGACAAGAAAGCACTTGCTTGAGTAGTCGGTGAACGATGCGACAAAAGACAAACAACAAGTGGTTGCCCCACAGAAACAAATATTCCGGTCTTTACGTCAACATTTCTAACACCAAAAGGAGTCAATGAAAGGTGGGTCGGGTGGGTCGGATACAGTTAAGCTTTTGAGTAGCCAAGACCAAGGAAACCCATCAATGGATTGAGGGGTCGCAGATTTTTGCATTGGCGAGACGAACATCAGAGAAAGATGCCTAGGGCTGTGACCTCTTGCAGCCAAGGTCTATTTCACAATCTCTATGTGTACAGACAAAATCCCACCATTTTACATTTTAATTTAGGGACTTGTTTATAGTAATCGTTGGTAATAGTAATCAGATGTTTTGGGCGAAAGGGGGATATCGCTGCTTAGCTGTAAACCACAGTATAACGTTCTAACCGCCCTTTCAAAGGTGAATAAAGAAGTTGAAGAAGACAAAGAAGGAAAGAAAGAAAAGAAAGAAAGGTAGAAAGAAAGAAAGAAAGAAAGAAGAAAGAAAAAGAAAGAAAAGAAAGAAAGGAAAGAGAAAGAAAGAAAGAAAAGAAAGAAAGAAAGAAAGAAAGAGAAAGAAAAAAAAAAGAAAGAAAGAAAGAAAGAAAGAAACAAACAAACAAACAAACAAACAAACAAACAAAGAAAGAAAGAAAGAAAGAAAGAAACAAACAAACAAACAAACAAACAAACAAACAAAGAAAGAACAAGAAAGAACTGGCAGTAGTAGAAAGAAGAATTAGCAACAGTAATTTCAGGATCTTTGCCACAAGCCGTATTACTACATGATAACTGCACATGCGCACAGAGAGCAGCTAAGATTATTCGCACTAGCAATACATTGGAGTCATCATCATCATCATGTGCCGTGCCTATCATAGCTGTCACGTTTTGCCATCACACACGATCATAAAGATCAATTCAATGTTCAAACGTTGAATTAAGAATCAACATCACAGCACGCGGGACATTCTCATAAGCGCTATGTCCCCCGTATTCAGCAGCAAGTTCTGATGGTACCAGTAACTGATTGTACATCCGTCTCATCCTTCCCCTGAGTGTTAAGCGCCGGCCAAATCCTCTGGTAACTCCTCACTGAGTCATTCTCCTCAGACCGTTATGATCTATTTGAGCCTCCGCACTGTTCACTCACTCCCAAAAGGGCCTCACAACATCTAGCTTGTCATACATCAGTTCATCACCAACTGGTGCAAAACCGGCCAGTCTGCCTGCCAGATCGTTTCCCAACACGCCGACATTACATGGAGAAAATATCCAAAGGACGCTAACTACAAGGGACCTTTGAAGCGATGTTTGCCACTCTACACAGAGCATGCCTGTCACCACATTTCTCAACATGCTTTGTGAGTCAGTTAAAATCAAGGCATGTGTGCACATCTGATTCTCAAGCCAGTGGAAGGCAGCAGTGGCTGCCTTCACCTCCATTCTCAAACTAGATGATGTGATATCATATCTACACAAGTCTGAAACTTTCTCGGACACTTTGACACACTCCTCTCCTCGCCCAAATTTATCAAGCCTGCACAAGTGTCTAATTGTGTGTTCAGCCTTCACCATTCAAGATCTTCCCCTTTTCAGTCTCCGACCCTTAGCTCTACCCTAGGCTTCTTGCAGGCGGTGCTTCTTGTCTACAGATATTGTGGGATATCTTAGCTTGCAGAACTTTGAGCCTATCAGCAATAGTAGGCAGTGCAAGTATATATCACATACATACTACCGGGGTATCTCTTCTACATCCCAGAATTACCCCCATGGCTTCATTCTGTGTGCCTTCAAGTTTAATCCGTCCGGGTTCAATCCCGGGGGTAGGAAGGAAAGCCACATTTATCCCAGATTTACGGTACTTACAATGGAATCAAGGCCGAAAGGTTGCGATATCCATAATACCGAGCCTAAGGGTTAAACTCATGGCTTCTAGATACTAAAACAAACAAACAAACAAACATCAGTTGACTTTTTGATATGGTAAACATTCCAGGTCCATAATGTATCACCGACAGGATCACAAGCTGGAACCTTGTGAACAGCATTCTTTGTTCCATTGCTGCCATTTTCTTGAGAGCATTGAGTCCTTTTTGGCATTTTACAGCAGCTGCTCCACATGATCCGTGAAGGACATGCGTCTATCGAAAATGATACCCAGGTACCTCAGTTTGTTTTCTCGTTTGATGTTTTTGTCATTACCCCGTTCAACCGTGAAAAAAGTTATCACCGAGGAACCTCTGATGGCCACACCAGTCCGGTGTATCATGGTGGATGATAACTTTTACTGCGGGACTTCTGGAAGTAATAGTTATTTTTCAGAAATATCATATTCAACTTTCAGGGTTATAATTGGGAACCATGGTGTGCATCGACATCTCAGAGTATAAAGTTTTTTGTTTTGTTTTACATCGTGTACTTACTTATATAAGACAATTATGTAATTTTTATTGTTTCAGATATTGCTTTCTTGTAATCTGGTAATCCTAGTTTCAGCTTCATAGCAAACGGGCCACCCCATAGTTGCTCCGCTCCTGTGCCAACGAAAAACACACGTAGCTCACATTGTCACGCCATGCACTCAGCTCAGAAGCTGGGCGACGAAACTATATCCTTCCAGTCTACAAATGGAGACAAAATGCAAAGGCCACCGTCTGGCAGGAAAAAAAAAGTGGCCGTGCCTAGCGTCCATTTTGACCTGAAGGTTATATGAGGGTTAATAAACGGTCAAACCCAGCAGTACCCTCATTATTAGCTGGGGGAGGGACTTAGGACATTACGTCCACCAGCAGGCGTCGCCCCTACAACGACCTCCCTGCCTTTGTTAACGACTGTTCACCCAACAGCCATGCAGTTCTTTGGCACGAAGGAGACACCTTGAACTTGGGTTTCGGACTGCGGACTCCCTTCAAAAAGATGTTATTTTATGTTTTCTTATCACACTTGATGTCACTGTACGTTGGGCATACCCATGCGTGCTCAGTTCTCCGAAGCAGCAGCCACTCCAAAGTACTTCTACTAACTGTCCCCATGAGAAGCTGGTTATATCGTTTCCTTTCTCAGCCCCGAAGACAGCAAAGACGAGCATCTCCATGCTTAACTCTCATGTCACGCAATCGTGTTAGTGTCAGAGATTCCTCATTCTCCACTATCCCAGTTCGTAAAGCGTTGACGATATCTGCTCTGTCCATGCTTTTTCCAGCAATCATTAGTGCAGTGCTTGCCAGCTGGTTTGCTCGCTCATTTCCCTTTACTCCCGCATGACCCGGTGTGTAGATCCAGATTACGGAGGTTAAGTGCGATTTCCTAATGCTTTCTATCCATTCAGAGCGCATACTGCCTGTTGCTATCTTCTGAAGCATATTCATTGAGTCTGAGACAATTACTACCGGTGTGGCGGTTTGCTCGGATACCCATGCTAAAGCTCTAGAAACAGCGGCTATTTCCATTGTCATGCTTGACGTGGTTGTCTGGTAAGCGCCGCTGTCCTCATGTATTGTTCCCCCCCCCCTTTCTTTGCGCTGTTTATGCCCATGCTGACCTTGATCCGCGCTTCACGGATCCATCTGTGTAGATGATGATATCTTCTGGGTCTGAATGCTGATCTATCAGTTCCCTTACTTCTGTGTCTACGGCCGCAGGAATTTGATCCCTGCAGTACCTTCCGAGTGTGATGACAACCTTAGAGATGCCATGCATGTCTACTCGGTATTCGTCCATTATTTTCCATGACTGATCACGTCTAGGTCCCATACCTTCTGGATTAAATCCTCAGCCTTTGACATCCAAGAGCGGCCTCTTTTGAGACGCGTTCCTTTTGTGTCGTGTATAGCTTTGTGCAATGGGTGGTTAACGTTTGCCGATACCCTCATGTATGCCTTGACCTGTGCCACTTTGTATCTGCTAGTCATCGTCGGCAAACCCAGGACATAACGCATGGCGTTGCAGGAGGTGTCTTTTGTGCAGCCGAGAATGAGTCTCATGGCTTCATTCTGTACTCGGTCCAGTCTTTCTAGCTGGGTTTTGCTGACAGTGAGGAGGGCAAGACCATAGTCAATGACGCTTTAGCACAAGCCCTTGACAGAGAAGGAAAAGTAAGCATTGTTCAATATCAGCTGCTGCTAGCACCTTAAGTGCTGTCAAACCTTTCCTGGCTCTAAGTATGACGTTGTCTACGTGGAATTTGTATGACAAGCATCTTTCAAATGTTATGCCCAGGTATTTCATGGTGTCCGTTCTCTCGATGTCCACACCATAGATGCTTACGACTGGCGTTGGTGTACTAACGATGTGGGTATTCAGAGAAAACCATGTTAAGGAGGCTTAGGACGGGTTCACCTGAGCTCTTGATTCCTGGCACCACTCACTTAGTCTGTCTAGTTCGTGTTGCAGTGTGGTTGTAATTTCCTGCCTGTTTTTACCTCGACGGTAAACAAGGATATCATCTGCATAAGACATTGTTCTGCCTAGGCCTATGCTTTGTGCACTCGTGACTCCTGCTGTGTACACATTGAAGAGTGCAGTCGACAATGGTGATCCCTGGGGCAGACCCATTAGGGCGCGTTGAGGTTCGGATGCCCATTCACCGCATCGAAGCGACACTGTTCTTTCAAATAGCGCTGCTGCAATCCAGTTGACCAATTTTGTTTCTATCTGCATATCCAACAGCAGTCTGATGAGCATGTTGTATGGGACGCTGTTGTACGCATCTTCTAAGTCAGTAGCGACTGCAGCAGTTTCCATTCTCTCCTGTAAACCCTCATATGTGTCGTAAGCAAATACTGCAGCATTGCACCATGTATCTCTTCCTGGTCGGTACCCACCTAGTGTAGCGGGGAATAGGCCACCTGACTCCAATGTTTGGGTCAACGTTCCTACAGTGTTCTGGAGTGTGATAATTCTGTAGCCATTTATTCTCGTGTGGTCTTTTCCTGGCTTAGGAACCGGTTTGAGGTAGCTGTGGAGCCAGTCATCAGGAAAGATATTGCTTTGATAAGAGTTGTTAATATGACAGAAACTGTAGTTTGAATAAGTAGACTATCTTATCAGCATAGTGTCATTAAAATTGTAGCACTGCCAAGATTTATCAGATGGCACTGAATGATGATGATGCGCGAACTCGTTTACTTCAGAAATATGTTTCACCTCATCGTTTCTAAGGCCGGCGCTCATCCGTCACTAAGGAAGCCACAAGAAACAACATCACTCAAGCCACGGTCTATCTATGAGGGAAAGAATTATAATTTAACAGCAACCAGTATCAGTCAGAAACTGAATTGTGTTGGAGAGAATTGTACAACGTTCTTACTGCCCCCCTCCCCTTTTTCTTTTAACATCTGGATAAATTTTGCAGCATGGCTTTCAGGGAACAAGACGGTTCATTGCATAACTCCATTGCCACTGTCCGATGTGGCATCCAGGTAGCTTTGCTTTATTCAGTAATTGTTGTTCATGTTGCTGTTGCATTATTATCACTGTCTTAATAATTACGTACGGAGATTTGAACACGACGAAAGACAGAAAAAGTTCAGCCACCTCGCGGGGATGAATCCACTATGCGGCAGCCCACTATGCTGGCCAGGTATTCTGAGATACTAAAGACTTCAGATACTGATACAAGAAAGTAAAAGAAGAAAAGCTTCTCTCCAGCCGGACAACAAATACGACTCTGTTTATGTAGGGAAAAAAAAAGCGCTAAGAAATTGTAAAAAATGAAACAAATAAAGCACATCTTAGAAGAACGTTCGTAAAAAAATTAAAACAAATAAAGCACAGCGTAGAAAAACGTTAGTTAAAAAAAAATAAAAAAGAACAACCATCCCTTATTAACTAAAACCTCTTTTACAGATTAGTATAGTATCCCACTCCTACTCATATTTTTGTTTAAACTACAATTAGAAACCTATTTTCTAAAATATTGTTTTAAAATAAAAACCCCGTGGAAAGGAAAGAGCAGGAAAAAAAAGGAGGGGGGAGCTAAAAGTGGTGTGTATGTGTGTGTGTGTGTGTGTGTGTGTGTGTGTGTGGGGGGGGGGGGGGTTGAACTACATCTGTGCGATATTTTTGTCTCTACGAACCAGTTTTGCACCATTGACAAGCACAGGCGCAGAGTTAGTCAACAGAGCACAGAGTTAGTCAACAGATAATGCTCAGTGCACATCAAGTCCACAAGTGTTTGGATCCCATCCTCAGTAAATTCCGCAGTGTGTAGCGGCTGCTGCTGCCAGTCCTGTGATCATGTCTTATTCTTCTTTGGCTTCCACCACAGTGTTCTTGTCTGACCACACCTATTTTAACATGCTGTTCTTGCAGTCTGGTCATGGTCGCAGACTGACAGTCATCACCTGGTTCTCGTGGTTCTTGCAAACGTCTCACATCTCATAAAGCATTCAGTATATATGTAACATGTAAATAGGTTGATTCCATTAAAAAACACATGATTATTTTATTCTTTTCTCATTACCTGACTGCATATTTTTTTACCAGAAAACAAAATTTAATTCCTTTAAAACATATAAATGGTAACATGCCAACAAAATATGTGTTAAAATATGCAGTAGTAGGGACAAATATTTTGTTTTAAACAAACAACTTTGAGTGGCTGTCATAGTGGTGTCTGGACTTCCGCCATGTGACCCGGTACCATGTAGTTAAACTTGCAAACATTCATCAACAGAATAATCTAGTAATTTTTTCTGTTAAAAAAGATCTCATAATACATTGACTGAATGTTTATTGCAGAGTACAAGTGATTATTTTTTTTCAGGTTACAATAATTCAGAAGTTTTAATTGCGGATTTTAAAAATTTATCCAGCTCCCAGGTCAGCCCTTTTTCAAAGGGGTAACAAAAAAGTGTCTGGGAAATTAAAAGCACCTTGTGTGATACTTCCATATCACTCGCCAAATTCCAGTTTATTTGTAAGCAATGTAGCTTTAGAACCATATATGTACCCGAAGGAGTGAGAATAGATCATTCAGAAAATAACTGTGCACGGTTAATTTAAAATATCTTCTTCATTTTCTTAGTGTTTACTGGCTGTAAACTCCAGCAGAAAGTTTTGGTTGTTCATCCATTTCTGGATTTTGATCTTGCTCCAGAGCTTGAGTTTTGCGTGCACATCTGTTTTACAAATCTAGCTTATTTGTATGCAGAGTTCATTCCTCACCTGCCAAGCAGATGCACTCAAACTTCGAAGGAAACTTTAAAATAAAATAACTAAGTAGTTTTTTTAAAAATATAATAACACTTACTTTAAAATATAATAACTAAGAATTTTATTCCAGAATATTCTCCATGTGGGTCTCGGGTCCCATTGTGGAAAAAACAAGAATAGGCCCACTGCCACCCAACAAGCATGTCATAGGAGTCGACTTATGGGCAGCTTCCTTCGAAGTCGGAGTGCATCTGCCTGACGGGCAAGAAACCAGCAGTCTGCATACAAATGAGTCAGATCTGTAAAACAGATAAACATGCAAAATTCAGTTTCTGGAACAGAACTACAGTCCAGAGCTGGACGAACAACCAGAACTTTCCACCAGAGTTTACAGCTGGTGAACGCGAAGAAAAAAAAAGAATATAAGAGCTGAGAAAAACATAAAGTCCGTTCCTGGACTGCAGCCCGAAAGATTCTTCTTCTTCTTCTTCTTGTTCACCGGCTGTGAATTCCGGCGGTAAGTCGCGGTTGTTCGTCCAAAATGGACTTTTGGCTTTTACCTTGACCTGAGTTTTGCGTGTACATCCGTTTTACTGGCTTATTTGTTTGCAGTACTCGTTCCCCGCCTCTCCGGCAGATGTACTCCGACTTCGGAGGAAGCCCGAAAGATTAAAACTCAGTGACTCAAGGAACCACTATCTGGATGCAAATTACAGAACCCTGTTCAGTTGTACCAAACTGTTTCATCAGGGCACCTTACCATTGTGAAGTAACTTGTATTCAGATGTGGTTAACTTATGTTGGGGCACCTTACCATTGTGAAATAACTTGTATTCAGATGTGGTTAACTTATGTTGGGGCACCTTACCATTGTGAAGTAGCTTGTATTCAGATGTGGTTAACTTATGTTGGGGCACCTTACCATTGTGAAGTAACTTGTATTCAGATGTGATTAATTTATGTTGGGGCACCTTACCATTGTGAAGTAACTTGTATTCAGATGTGGTTAATTTATGTTGGGACACCTTACCATTGTGAAGTAACTTGTATTCAAATGTGGTTAACTTATGTTGGGGCACTTTATCATTGTAAAGAAACTTGTATTCAGATGTGGTTAACTTATGTTGGGGCACCTTACCATTGTGAAATAACTTGTATTTAGATGTGGTTAACTTATGTTGGGGCACCTTACCATTGTAAAGAAACTTGTATTCAGATGTGGTTCACTTATGTTGGGGCACCTTACCATTGTAAAGAAACTTGTATTCAGATGTGGTTAACTTATGTTGGGGCACCTTACCATTGTAAAGAAACTTGTATTCAGATGTGGTTAACTTATGTTGGGGCACCTTACCATTGTAAAGAAACTTGTATTCAGATGTGGTTCACTTATGTTGGGGCACCTTACCATTGTGAAATAACTTGTATTCAGATGTGGTTAGCTTATGTTGGGACACCTTACCATTGTGAAGTAACTTGTATTCAATTGTGGTTCACTTACATTGGTCTCTAGGATATTCTTCAGTCTGGAAACTACTATGTTACGGAAGAGATTGCCAGAGAAATGTCGGTCATCAATCATGTCCTTGAGCACCTGTCACTGGACAACACATTTTTGGCAACATCAAAGGAGTGGCAGCAAAATCCTGGAAACTACACCCCTAGCCAAACGTACCAGCATCTCTCAGGTGATATTTGGCAGTACACCCAATCTGGCATACACTCACACACTTACTTTGTGTATACTCACATACCCTGTGTACTCTCACACTCACCTTGTTCTATACTCACACACACTCTCTTTACACTCACACATCTTGTTTTACACTGACACACCTTGTGTACACTCACACATCTTGTGCACACTGACATACAGCTAGACTAACAATTATGTGTTGTATTATCCACCTACCTGATTGTCCTCTCTGTGAAACATGTTTCATAAGAGGGGACTAAGTAAGGGTAACATACAACTGGCTGCACAATACAACATGTCATAAGAGGGGACTAAGTAAAGTGGTAACATACAACTGGCTGCACAATACAACATGTCATAAGAGGGGACTAAGTAAGGGTAACATACAACTGGCTGCACAATACAACATGTCATAAGAGGGGACTAAGTAAGGGTAACATACAACTGGCTGCACAATACAACATGTCATAAGAGGGGACTAAGTAAGCCATGGTAACATACAACTGGCTGCACAATACAACATGTCATAAGAGGGGACTAAGTAAGGGTAACATACAACTGGCTGCACAATACAACATGTCATAAGAGGGGACTAAGTAAGGGTAACATACAACTGGCTGCACAATACAACATGTCATAAGAGGGGACTAAGTAAGGGTAACATACAACTGGCTGCACAATACAACATGTCATAAGAGGGGACTAAGTAAGGGTAACATACAACTGGCTGCACAATACAACATGTCATAAGAGGGGACTAAGTAAGGGTAACATACAACTGGCTGCACAATACAACATGTCATAAGAGGGGACTAAGTAAGGGTAACATACAACTGGCTGCACAATACAACATGTCATAAGAGGGGACTAAGTAAGGGTAACATACAACTGGCTGCACAATACAACATGTCATAAGAGGGGACTAAGTAAGGGTAACATACAACTGGCTGCACAATACAACATGTCATAAGAGGGGACTAAGTAACAACTGGCTGCACATACAAACTGGCTGCACAATACAACATGCACAATACAACATAAGAGGGGACTAAGTAAGGGTAACATACAACTGGCTGCACAATACAACATGTCATAAGAGGGCAAGGTCTACAACAGATTGTATACAACATGAGAATGAGATCTGTAACAACTGATGTCATAACGCAACACTCAGGTTCTCAAGCAAGACTGCAGTTCAGAGGGTAAGTAAGGAGCAACCAGGAACAATGGGCCGCCAGAGTTTACAGCTGGTGAACGCGAAGAAGAAGAAGATAAGAGGGGACTAAGTAAGGGTAACATACAACTGGCTGCACAATACAACATGTCATGATTAGGTCTATAAAAGATTTGGTGTATGATGACTGAGAGTTCATTTCCCTTAGTGAAATGAAGGAACAATGGGCTTGGTGTGTGTAGCCTCAGCTCCTTTTATAGCTCAGACAGTTATGCTGAGTTAAGATTCTTCTTCTTCCTCTTCTTCTTGTTCACCCGCTGTAAAATCTGGCAGAAAATTCTGGTTGTTTGTCCACTTCTGTGCTGAAGTCCTGTTCCAGAACTTGAATGTTGCGGGTGCATCCATTTTACAGATCTGACTAATTTGTATGCAGACTGCTGGTTCCTTGTCTCTGAGGCAGATGCACTCCGACTTTAAAGGAAGCTCCCAATTAATCGACTCTTACAACATGCTTTAGGGTAGGCAGTGGGTCTATTCTTGTTTTTTCTAAAATAGGGCCCCGGAACCCACATGGGGACATAGTTAACAATTAACAGCAAAGCACTTTAAACATTCCCATAAGTGCTCAATTTTTATCTTCAGCAGCCAGTGAAGAGTTATAATTCTGGTGGTACCAGTATCTATCGTCTTGTATGTTCATCTTGCCTCTCCCCCTGAATGTTGAGTGTTGTCCATATGCCCTAGTCCTCTCCACTATTCTCTTCACACTGTGATGGTCTGTTTGTGCCTCTGCAATGTTCTCTTCACACTGTGATGGTCTGTTTGTGTCTCTGTAGTGTTCTCTTCAGACTGTGATGGTTTGTTTGTGTCTCTGCAGTGTTCTCTTCACACTGTGATGGTTTGTTTGTGTCTCTGTAGTGTTCTCTTCACACTGTGATGGTTTGTTTGTGTCTCTGTAGTGTTCTCTTCACACTGTGATGGTTTGTTTGTGCCTCTGTAGTGTTCTCTTCACACTGTGATGGTTTGTTTGTGCCTCTGTAGTGTTCTCTTCACACTGTGATGGTTTGTTTGTGCCTCTGCAGTGTTCTCTTCAGACTGTGATGGTTTGTTTGTGTCTCTGTAGTGTTCTCTTCACACTGTGATGGATTGTTTGTGCCTCTGTAGTGTTCTCTTCACACCGTGATGGATTGTTTGTGCCTCTGTAGTGTTCTCTTCAGACTGTGATGGTTTGTTTGTGCCTCTGCAGTGTTCTCTTCACACTGTGATGGTTTGTTTGTGTCTCTACAGTGTTCTCTTGCTTGTAATGGGTCTGGACAGCTACTAGCTTGTCACGCATCAAATTACCACCAAATGGTGCAGAATCATCTAAGATGTCTGCCTATTTAATTTTCCAACACACATTCTCTGGAGAAAATATCCAAAGGATGCTAACTACCCAGGACCTCTGCACGGAGCCTAGCTTGTTCTGTGAGTCACTTTAAAAAACGACATGTTTGCAGCTGGTGCTCATGCCAGAATAAGGCTGAAGTGACTGTAAAACTGTAATAAAGGATATCCACACAAAACTCAAGTTCTGGGAGAAGACTAAAGACCACAAGTGGACTTTTTACTGGAGTTTTCAGCCGGCGATCACGAAGAAGAAAGAGAAGTTGCTCCATTCACTTTTGATCATAGGGAGATACACGCCAGAAGTAGAATATTTTGGGATAACACTATGAATAATGATATGAATGTTGGCAACATGATCCAGGTGCATTAGCCGCAGTAAACCAAGTTGCAGCAACACTAGACACCATGAAGCAACACTTCTGTAATGAGAACATTGCTGGCAAGCAGGAGAATCAACTTCGGGAGATCCACCAGTGGGCCATCTCATCTCTCAAGAATTCTCAAAAGGTCAGTGGGACAGGAAGTGACCTGCCTTGTGCAGAAGTAAAACTAGCTGTCTGCTGTGAGTTTACTCACTTCCAATAGTCAGAGTTTATTTTATGTAACTTTAGTCCCAACACATTAGAAACCATGAATCCATTTTAACAGCAACATGACACACAATGCAGTGGTATGAGATCTGGCCTTTCCACAACCATACTGCAACAGTAAGTAGTAGTTAAATAAGTCAGTTTTACCCCACCAGGATATCACACAGACCAATAAACACATGGTGACACAAAGTGCCAACATGTGGATGAGGATCACCCATGGAGAGGTCCTGGCCACAGCCAGGGTGGGGCTTCATAACAATAAAAAATTGCATCCCACAAGGGGATGACAAGGTTGTTTTTTTTCCCCATACTGAAATGGCTTGCCACAAAGGACAGGGTGATGAGGCAGGCCAAGATAAACCTACAGTGCAATTTAAAAGTCTTGCCATCAGACTTGAATGAATATCTCGAAAATTCCTGCATGGATCAACAATAAATTTTGCATGTGGCCTTAAATTTTCCATGTCTTAATGATTTTATAATTTATAATTGCACAGGTGCTGCTGTTTTCTTAAAGGCATGAATTTTTTTTATCTTTGTTTGATTAATAATTTGTGTACCCCTAAAAAATAGAATATACTGAAAATCTTTCTCACATGCAGCGATGTGTGATGATTTCTTTAATAGCCTATCTCGCATAAAATTGAAAACTGTGTTCATATAATTCACAGAAGGTTAATGCTGGGGATGACTATCTGAGAGTGAGACGTCTATGAAATGTATGCAATGTAATGTTTCGAAAATATGTCAAACTACTAAATTAGCTGTAAACAAGCTGACTGTTTGATTTAAATTGGTGTCTGCATTTTTTTTCATATACCTGAAAAAAGGCAAAATAAATACTAGATGTTTGTTTACACAAATGTATTTGTAACAAGGATATGATTATTAACAGCCTGCCTGCCAAATGTCAAAAACTTGCACTCAATGGTTACTGAGTTACAGATTTTCAAAGTTGGGCACAACTTATGAAACAGACTATAGCACATTGATCATTGGCAATGAAAATCTCATTAGCAGTGGAAAGACCCTCAGCAATGGAAAGACCCTCAGCAATGGGAAGACCCTCAGCAATGGAAAGACCCTCAGCAATGGGAAGACCCTCAGCAATGGAAAGACCCTCAGCAATGGAAAGACCCTCAGCAATGGGAAGACTTGATCAGTCAACAGTAATTTGGAGATGCAGGGACACAGTCTAACCACAACACTATGAGACTATCCACTGAAAATAGTCGTATAGCTAGTATGAGTGTTAATCTTCTTAGTGTTCCCTGGCTGTTAACTCTGGCAGAAAGTTCTGGTTGTTCCCTGGCTGTTAACTCTGGCAGAAAGTTCTGGTTGTTCCCTGGCTGTTATCTCTGGCAGAAAGTTCTGGTTGTTCCCTGGCTGTTAACTCTGGCAGAAAGTTCTGGTTGTTCCCTGGCTGTTAACTCTGGCAGAAAGTTCTGGTTGTTCCCCGGCTGTTAACTCTGGCAGAAAGTTCTGGTTGTTCATCAGCTGTAAACTCTGGCAGAAAGTTCTGGTTGTTCACCAGCTGTTAACTCTGGCAAAAAGTTCTGGTTGTTCATCAGCTGTTAACTCTGGCAGAAAGTTCTGGTTGTTCATCAGCTGTTAACTCTGGCAGAAAGTTCTGGTTGTTCATCAGCTGTAAACTCTGGCAGAAAGTTCTGGTTGTTCACCAGCTGTTAACTCTGGCAAAAAGTTCTGGTTGTTCATCAGCTGTTAACTCTGGCAGAAAGTTCTGGTTGTTCATCAGCTGTTAACTCTGGCAGAAAGTTCTGGTTGTTCATCAGCTGTTAACTCTGGCAGAAAGTTCTGGTTGTTCATCAGCTGTTAACTCTGGCAGAAAGTTCTGGTTGTTCATCAGCTGTTAACTCTGGCAGAAAGTTCTGGTTGTTCATCAGCTGTTAACTCTGGCAGAAAGTTCTGTTTGTTCCCTGGCTGTTAACTCTGGCAGAAAGTTCTGGTTGTTCATCAGCTGTAAACTCTGGCAGAAAGTTCTGGTTGTTCCCTGGCTGTTAACTCTGGCAGAAAGTTCTGATTGTTCCCTGGCTGTTAACTCTGGCAGAAAGTTCTGGTTGTTCCCTGGCTGTTAACTCTGGCAGAAAGTTCTGGTTGTTCCCTGGCTGTTAACTCTGGCAGAAAGTTCTGGTTGTTCCCTGGCTGTTAATTCTGGCAGAAAGTTCTGGTTGTTCATCCACTTCTGGACTTGAGTCTTGTCCAGAACTTGAATTTTGAGTGCACAACCATTTTACAAATCTACCTATTTGTATGCAGACTGCTGGTTCCTCACCTCTTAGGCAAATGCATTCTGACTTCTGAGAAAAAATATCACCAATATTGACTTTTTATGACATGATTGTCAGTGAGGCAGTGGGTTTTTGTTATCCTAGAGTTCCCCCCTTCCCCCCACCTAATATAAAAATGTGCCCCTTGCAATTCACTTATCCCCCAATCCCAGTGTGGGACACGGTTTTTGTGTGTGTGTTATTTTAAAGCTGCACCTCTGCTGTTGTTAGGGGCCCTAAATAAAGCCTGCAAGTTGGACAGGGTTTCTGGGATTTGTGGCCAGGTGATTCTCATCAGAATGGTGGCACCGGGTGTTTATCGCTTGTCGTGTGGTCCTATCAGTCAAGTCAAACTGGGCCTCAGAACCCACACGAGGAGAGCGTTGATCAGTAGAGATGATTTACGTTAAAGTCGAGAATATCAGCATCATTGCTCTTGGTTTTGTTCAATACGACTCAGTCTCTCTCTGCAGAAAGCTAACCACTTGCCAAGAGCATCACACAAAACACAAACTGTATAGCTCTAGTGAAAATCCCCATCAGAAACTGCACTTGTAAACTGAACAAGGCAACTGTGAATAAACCCACCATTTTCATATTGCTAAGCAAACTAGCTGGACCACTTTACCACAGACAATGAGCTGACAAGTGTCAACATTGACAAAAGATGCAAATGAAATGGCGATGGCATGTAGAGAGAGATCTGGTCAGTTACTGATGTAAATATGTGGCCAAAAAAAACCCCATCTGTCAGCACTTGTGTATTGTTGGCAAGCTAATACACATCAACTTCTCAAGTGCTGTATTAGGCTGCTTGCATAAAATCAGTTTTTTATGAGAAACTGACAATTCGATTAATGGACACTTGCATCATGATCATATCATTAGAATGGTGGTAACAACACTTGCATCATGATCATATCATTAGAATGGTGGCAACAACACTTGTAATTAGATTTATTTTAAAAAAATGACTGAGTTGGTTTGGCCACCTGATCAGAAAGAACGCAGCATCACCGGTTGCAAGAGCAGACAACATGAGAATGGAGGCAGAGAAAGGCCAATATGACGATGGATAGATAGTTAACAACTTGCAAATGGTGACAGAAGGAGATGTTGGATGATCTCATGTGGTGACAGAAGAAGAGAGATGTTGGATGATCTCATGTGGTGACAGAAGAAGAGAGATGTTGGATGATCTCATGTGGTGACAGAAGAAGAGAGATGTTGGATGATCTCATGTGGTGACAGAAGAAGAGAGATGTTGGATGATCTCATGTGGTGACAGAAGAAGAGAGATGTTGGATGATCTCATGTGGTGACAGAAGAAGAGAGATGTTGGATGATCTCATGTGGTGACAGAAGAAGAGAGATGTTGGATGATCTCATGTGGTGACAGAAAAAAGAGAGATGTTGGATGATCTCATGTGGTGACAGAAGAAGAGAGATGTTGGATGATCTCATGTGGTGACAGAAGAAGAGAGATGTTGGATGATCTCATGTGGTGACAGAAGAAGAGAGATGTTGGATGATATCAGATGGTGGCATGGAGGAGAGAGATGTTGGATGATCTCATGTGGTGACAGAAGAAGAGAGATGTTGGATGATCTCATGTGGTGACAGAAGAAGAGAGATGTTGGATGATCTCATGTGGTGACAGAAGAAGAGAGATGTTGGATGATATCAGATGGTGGCATGGAGGCGTGTCATCAACAGAAGAGACCCTGACCCAGCAGTGAGATCTTTGGAGAGACATGATTACTATACCCCGTTTAGTGAGACACATGATGATGATAATGATGATGATGATATGATGATGATGATGATGAAATCAGACAAAGTAAACCAATGCCACTGCATTGGCGCTCAATTACTATTACTTTAGTTACTTTTACTATCACCATAAAATACATTCCTGCAGACGCTGGAGCCATATGCTTATGATTCTGCGGACCGGATCAAACAATTTGGCGATACTTTGGGAGTGACCGACAGGTACACCAGCTATCGACAAAATCTAACTCGTGGAACTAGAGACCCATTTAGGATGCAGACTTCATGGATGGACAAAGCTGGGGAGCTTGGTCTAATGAACAAACTGACGAGATCACATGCTAGTGAGTTTGTTTTATGTAAAATCTGAATTCGGAAATTAGATGGTAGATAAACCTTATTAAATTATCTTTATTTTCATGTGCTTCCCGCCTCCCTCTGTTGGTTCATGTCGAGGGTGAATACTTGCGGACATTAAACATTCCTCAGCACCTGGAAACATCAAAGAGCAAGCCAGATAGACCACTGCCAATGTTAAATAACTAAATAACAAAAGCTACAGTAGCCAATGTTAAACATTTAAATAACAAAAGCTACAGTAGCCAATGTTAAACATTAAATAACAAAAGCTACAGTAGCCAATGTTAAACATTCAAATAACAAAAGCTACAGTTGCCAATGTTAAACATTTAAATAACAAAAGCTACAGTAGCCAATGTTAAACATTTAAATAACAAAAGCTACAGTAGCCATTGTTAAACATTTAAATAACAAAAGCTACAGTAGCCAATGTTAAACATTTAAATAACAAAAGCTACAGTAGCCATTGTTAAACATTTAAATAACAAAAGCTACAGTAGCCATTGTTAAACATTTAAATAACAAAAGCTACAGTAGCCAGTGTTAAATATCTAAATAACAAAAGCTACAGTAGCCAATGTTAAACATTTAAATAACAAAAGCTACAGTAGCCATTGTTAAACATTTAAATAACAAAAGCTACAGTAGCCATTGTTAAACATTTAAATAACAAAAGCTACAGTAGCCAGTGTTAAATATCTAAATAACAAAAGCTACAGTAGCCATTGTTAAACATTTAAATAACAAAAGCTACAGTAGCCAATGTTAAACATTTAAATAACAAAAGCTACAGTAGCCAATGTTAAACATTTAAATAACAAAAGCTACAGTAGCCAATGTTAAACATTTAAATAACAAAAGTTACAGTAGCCAGTGTTAAATATCTAAATAACAAAAGCTACGGTAGGTATATATCCCTGACCTAAGCCAAGCTAGAGAGGTTTTGGCTCCACCAGAGTTGAAGTACTGCCCAAGATGAACCATCTTGACCTGACAGATCAGCTTATTCCAAGGGGCAGAACCAACAAATACCTAGATATAGAATGATTGGCTGACTGAAAAGACCTCAGACATGCATGTGTCTAGTCTTCTGCACCAGACTGGACTTGGTGAAGAGAACTGATCAAACAGTTAACAGAAATGAGTCACCCAGTAACACATGTGATCAAGATGACAATGATGACTCGAGCAGAGCTGATACACATCTGAAAAACCTAGATTTTTTTTACCTGCTTCTCTCCCCTCACCCATATCATTAACTTTCTGTAACAGGCAAAGCCCTAAATGTTCAGAATTGAAACCAGAGAGAGAATAATCTGATGATTCTCTTCTGTCACAGTTGGTTGTTCATGAACTCAGTGTATCTGTTAATTGTAATTCCTTCCACCAGTAGTGTTATTATTTTAACATCTTAGGGCTAGCATGTTTTGTCTAGAAACTAAAAAGTATTGGACCATAATGAGTTAAAGTCAGTACTGGTGGGTACAGGTGTTACCTACCCAGTCATCTCCTTGTGAGATGCAATTTTTCCTTATTTGAAGCCCTACTCTGGCTATTGCCAGGGGCGGCAATATAGCCCGACCATAAATATGGTCTAATGGCTGAACACGGTTTCTGGGACCTCTCCACAGTGATCCTCTTCCACATGGTAGCACTTTGTGTCAACAGGTGTTTATCGCTTGTGTGATGTCTTAGTGGGGTAAAAATCTACTACTACTACTACTACTACTACTACTACTACTACTACTACTATTACTACCACTACTATTACTACTACTACTACTACTACTACTACTACTACTACCACTACTACTACTACTACTACTACTACTACTACTACTACTACTACTACTACTACTACTACTACTACTACTACTACTACTACTACTACTACTACTACTACTACTACTACTACTACCACTACTACCACTACTACCACTACTACTACTACTACTACTACTACTACTACTACTACTACTACTACTACTACTACCACTACTACCACTACTACCACTACTACCACTACTACTACTACTACCACTACTACCACTACTACCACTACTACTACTACTACTACTACCACTACTACTACTACCACTACTACTACTACCACTACTACTACTACCACTACTACTACTACTACTACCACCACTACCACTACTACCACTACTACTACTACTACTACTACTACTACTACCACTACTACCACTACTACTACTACTACTACTACTACTACTACCACTACCACTACTACTACTACTACTACCACTACTACCACTACTACCACTACTACTACTACTACCACTACTACCACTACTACCACTACTACCACTACTACCACTACTACCACTACTACCACTACTACTACTACTACCACTACTACTACTACTACTACTACTACTACTACTACTACTACTAATACCACTACTACCACTACTACCACTACTACTACTACTACTACTACTACTACTAATACCACTACTACCACTACTACCACTACTACTACTACTACTACTACTACTACTACTACTACTACTACTACTACTACTACTACTACCACTACTACCACTACTACCACTACTACCACTACTACCACTACTACTACTACTACTACTACTACTACTACTACTACTACTACTACTACTACTACTACTACTACTACTACTACTACTACTACTACTACTACTACCACTACTACCACTACTACCACTACTACCACTACTACTACTACTACTACTACTACTACTACTACTACTACTACTACTACTACTACTACTACTACTACTACTACTACTACTACTACTACTACTACTACTACTACTACTACTACTACTACTACTACTACCACTACTACTACTACTACTACTACTACTACTACTACTACTACTACTACTACTACTACTACTACTACTACTACTACTACCACTACTACTACTACCACTACTACTACTACTACTGGTGGGTACTGGAGGAGTCAGTGAAACTGTTGGTGTTACTGGTTTAACACAATTTGTGTTATTATGAGAGCTTGTGCACACATTTGTACTGATGACTGGCTTGTGACACAGACGTGTGTATTGATGACTGGCTTGTGACACAGACGTGTGTATTGATGACTGGCTTGTGACACAGACTTGTGTATTGATGACTGGCTTGTGACACAGACTTGTGTATTGATGACTGGCTTGTGACACAGACTTGTATATTGATGACTGGCTTGTGACACAGACTTGTATATTGATGACTGGCTTGTGACACAGACTTGTATATTGATGACTGGTTTGTGACACAGACTTGTATATTGATGACTGGCTTGTGACACAGACTTGTGTATTGATGACTGGCTTGTGACACAGACTTGTATATTGATGACTGGCTTGTGACACAGACTTGTATATTGATGACTGGCTTGTGACACAGACTTGTATATTGATGACTGGCTTGTGACACAGACTTGTGTATTGATGTCTGGCTTGTGACACAGACTTGTATATTGATGACTGGCTTGTGACACAGACTTGTATATTGATGACTGGCTTGTGACACAGACGTGTGTATTGATGACTGGCTTGTGACACAGACTTGTGTATTGATGACTGGCTTGTGACACAGACGTGTGTATTGATGACTGGCTTGTGACACAGACTTGTATATTGATGACTGGCTTGTGACACAGACGTGTGTATTGATGACTGGCTTGTGACACAGACTTGTATATTGATGACTGGCTTGTGACACAGACTTGTGTATTGATGTCTGGCTTGTGACACAGACTTGTGTACTGATGTCTGGCTTGTGACACAGACTTGTATATTGATGACTGGCTTGTGACACAGACTTGTGTATTGATGACTGGCTTGTGACACAGACGTGTGTATTGATGTCTGGCTTGTGACACAGACTTGTATATTGATGACTGGCTTGTGACACAGACTTGTGTATTGATGACTGGTTTGTGACACAGACTTGTGTATTGATGTCTGGCTTGTGACACAGACTTGTGTACTGATGTCTGGCTTGTGACACAGACTTGTATATTGATGACTGGCTTGTGACACAGACTTGTGTATTGATGACTGGCTTGTGACACAGACTTGTGTATTGATGTCTGGCTTGTGACACAGACTTGTATATTGATGACTGGCTTGTGACACAGACTTGTGTATTGATGACTGGTTTGTGACACAGACTTGTGTATTGATGTCTGGCTTGTGACACAGACGTGTGTACTGATGACTGGCTTGTGACACAGACTTGTATATTGATGACTGGCTTGTGACACAGACTTGTGTATTGATGTCTGGCTTGTGACACAGACTTGTATATTGATGACTGGCTTGTGACACAGACTTGTGTATTGATGACTGGCTTGTGACACAGACGTGTGTATTGATGACTGGCTTGTGACACAGACGTGTGTATTGATGACTGGCTTGTGACACAGACTTGTGTATTGATGACTGGCTTGTGACACAGACTTGTGTATTGATGTCTGGCTTGTGACACAGACTTGTATATTGATGACTGGCTTGTGACACAGACTTGTGTATTGATGACTGGTTTGTGACACAGACTTGTGTATTGATGTCTGGCTTGTGACACAGACTTGAATATAGATGTCTGACTTGTGACACAGACTTGTAAATTGATGTCTGACTTGTGACACAGACTTGTATATTGATGACTGGCTTGTGACACAGACGTGTGTATTGATGACTGGCTTGTGACACAGACTTGTGTATTGATGACTGGCTTGTGACACAGACTTGTGTATTGATGTCTGGCTTGTGACACAGACTTGTGTATTGATGACTGGCTTGTGACATAGACTTTTGTATTGATGACTGGCTTGTGACACAGACTTGTGTATTGATGTCTGGCTTGTGACACAGACTTGTATATTGATGTCGGGCTTGTGACACAGACTTGTTGTAATGATGCTATAAATAGGGATAACGTCAGATATAATTGGGGAAGTCCCTGAGAGCATGGGTTTCACGGAGATATGGTGAAACGACAGGAAAGAGTAAGTCACGTGTGAATGGTGAGATCTGGGTGATTGAGAATCAGGCGGTCATTCGGTGACTGGGCCCCAGAGAGAAAGGATGGGAAATGAAGCTGTGAAGATGAATGGAGAATGACGAGAGCATGTGGATCTGAATCGGCGAGGAATGAATGATCGAGAAGGCCAGCTGTTATGGTACCCTGTTTGATTGCTAAAGCCAGCCGTGAATATGTCAACGTCTATTGTCCGAGTGCTGTAAGTGGATTTTCCTGTGATTCGTGTATTGTGCTACCGTGATAATAAACTCGTGAAATGTGCCGCTGGTGTCAACCGTGTTAGAAGTTGTGTGACCGTGAAGAAGATCATGTCTGCTTTGATTGAGTTGTGACCCTCTAGACATCAGAGCCAGTGTTAACTCTGCACCAGAGATAGCCAGTGTGGAGGAGACACAAGTGCAATCATTACATTGATTCATTACACTTGTGTATTGATGACTGGCTTGTGACACAGACTTTCATACCGACGACTGGCTGCTGATACCTGTACCTGTGCATAGTACTCTAACAAACCAGGATATCTTCGAAAAGTTGGAATAAGTTCTGAAGAATTGTGACTTCAGTCTGAACAGGTTTGTGAGTTTAAGTGATGCTACCAGCACAGTTGGCACCCTAAAGGTGTGGGCTGCCAGTTACTGAGTAAAGAACGTGACACACACTCAGAATTATCATTTGCCCACTTTGATTGTTGTGCTTATCAACAAATTTATATGCATCAATTCTAAATGGGGATAATTTCATCAGTCTTGTTAGTTAGACTGTGAACTACATCCATGGATGGGCACTTAATCATAAGCACTTTCAACCAGTTGTTGGATGAACATTGATCATGAATTTGGCTGTATACCATTTTACACTAAAATATTTGCTTGTCACGTCACAGAATGTTCAACAGACTGAGAAATTAAATTATTCTCTTTCAATAGATGGAGTGACAGAATACAAAGAAACTAAAGGACGAAAATTTGTAGCGTTTGTAGTGGTCTGAACATTTGTTTAAACAGAATCTCAAGTTTCATGGCAAAAACAAGATTGTTACACATGACGACTTATAATATTTTAAAGAAACCAAGTTTGATGCTAGCAAGAAGGAACATATGCGGCATCAAAACCAATGTATTTTGGTCATGAATGATTGTTACAGTGAACTAATGGGTGAACATAAACACTAAAACTACAATCTGCTGCATTCCTCAGCCTCTGGAAGCCCAACCCTTGAGAAGCATTTTGAGAACAGAACAGTTCAGTTTGTTGGAGAACCTTCCACAGAGTTTAGTGAGTTTGGCGGTGTGCCTCCAGCCAACATCGGAGTTCTGAAGAAACAAATCAGATATGGCATGACTAACCCACCCATGCGGGTTACCCGAGGTATGCCTTTTTTATTCTCTCATTCAGAATGTTACCTGATCATTCCAGCTGCCATTGTTTGACCTAGTATCATATAGCGGTATCTATTTAAGGGTTCATCTTTTCTTCGTGTTCACTGGCTGTCAAATACAGCAGAAAGTTTTGGTTGTTTGTCCACTTCTGGACTTTAGTCTTGTTCCAGAGTTTTACAGGGACATCTGGTTTATTTGTCTGAAGACTGTTGGTTACTTGCCTTTCAGACAGATGCACTCTGATTTCAATTGTATACATGAAAAAGAAATGGATTGACTTGCAGAAAGTCTGAAAAAATTTAAAAACAATTGGAACAGACCTACACGGTGAGCTTAACAAAATTACAATAAACAATCAACTTTATGTCGAGAAGCCTTTTTTAGCAAATCATGTGCACACATACCTAGGGGGTTTGTGGCAGACTCATGCTTGTAGCCATGAGAGAGAACGGTTGCAGCTGCAAGCTCAGCTGGAGGAAAGTAGTCTAATATCTTGTATTTGTGAAGGAATCGCAGAACGTGTTTTAGAAAATATAAACTGGTATATTGTGTGAGGGGCTGCTTGTAGAGTTTGTGAGATCTCAGATCAGCGGCTAACTTGTCCAGGGTTTTATGCAGTGTGAGTGTGCACCCATTTGTGTGTGTGTGGGGGGGGGGAACGGGGGGGGGGGGGGGTGAGCAGGCTGATAGATTATATGCTGCTCCTCCCTATGGACACGATCCTCTCTCATATCAAGTGGATTGTGCAGCAGAACAAAGCACTCATACCTGTCAGCAGGTAGTAAGCAGCGAGCAAGCAGAATCCGTTCCTAAGTTAGCAGAAGTCATCGCCAATGAAGTCTTTGCTTTTCAGTGAAAGTTTACTAGCCTTTGGAGATATGTCTTACATTTCTTTTGGGTTTTCTGTCTTCTCGTGGTCTTAAAACTCAACGGTTTCACGTAAATATTTCACGTAAATATATATCACCTGTTACTTCCGTTGACTGTGACCTTTCACCTTAGCCTGGCCTATTCTGCCTCTCTGGTTACTTCCCATGCATGCTCCGTCCT
>CAJHNH020005218.1:0-24221 GCA_905116865.2 Candidula unifasciata
GTGACAAAAAAATAGATAAGATAAAGTGAAAAACAAATTTTACGAAGAATTGTTCCTAACAACTTGTTTGTGTCCTACCACTAAACATTGAGTCCCAGACAATTATTTTACACATGAATAGACACGCTAGATGCAGAGTAGGTAAACTGAATGTCTGATTTGGCATTTTGGTACAATCTGGGGGCAACAATTGAGGTAACATAAAAATGACTACAAGTGACATTTTTAAAGAATTTATGGCTTTCGCGTTTGGCCAAAATCATATTTTCCAAAAAAGTTGCCAATTTAGTCTCAGTCTTTCATTTCACACTTGGCGAGATACTCTAGATGATAAATTGGACATTTTGGAGCTCATAGGTGACAGAAAAATAGATAAGATAAATGTGAAAAACAAATGTTACTAAGAAATGTTCCTAACAACTTGTTTGTGTCCTACCACTAAACATTGAGTCCCAGACAATTATTGTACACATGAATAGACACGCTAGATGCAGAGTAGTTAAACTGGATGTCTGATTTGGCATTTTTGTACAATCTGGGTGCAACAATTGAGATAACATAAAAATGACCACAAGTGACAATTTTGCAGAATTTATGCCTTACGCGTTTGGCCAAAATAATATTTGCAAAAAAGTTGCCAATTTAGTCTCAGTCTATCATTTCACACTTGACGAGATACTCTAGATGATAAATTGGACACTTTGGAGCTCATAGGTGACAGAAAAAAATAGATAAGATAAAAGTGAAAAACAAATTTTACGAAGAATTGTTCCTAACAATTTGTTTGTGTCCTACCACTAAACAGTCAGTCCCAGACAATTATTTTACACATGAATAGACACGCTAGATGCAGAGTAGTTAAACTGGATGTCTGATTTGGCATTTTGGTACAATCTGGGTTCATTAATTGAGATAACATAAAAATGACCACAAGTGACATTTTCGCGTTTGGCCAAAATCATATTTGCAAAAATGTTGCTAATTTAGTCTCAGTCTATCATTTCACACTTGTCGAGATACTCTAGATGATAAATTGGACACTTTGGAGCTCATAGGTGACAGAAAAATAGATAAGATAAAAGTGAAAAACAAATTTTACGAAGAAATTTTCCTAACAACTTGTTTGTGTCCTACCACTAAACAGTGAGTCCCAGACAATAATTTTACACATGAATAGACACGCTAGATGCAGAGTAGTTAAACTGGATGTCTGATTTGGAATTTTTGTACAATCTGGGGGCAACAATCGAGGTAACGTAAAAAATAAACACAAGTGACAATTTTTCCAGAATTTATGCCTAACGCGTATGGCCAAAATAATATTTGCAAAAAAGTTGCCAATTTAGTCTCAGTCTATCATTTCACACTTGACGAGATACTCTAGATGATAAATTGGACACTTTGGAGCTCATAGGTGACAGAAAAATAGATAAGATAAAGTGAAAAAAACAAATTTTACGAAGAATTGTTCCTAACAACTTTGTTTGTGTCCTACCACTAAACATTGAGTCCCAGACAATTATTTTACACATGAATAGACACGCTAGATGCAGAGTAGTTAAACTGGATGTCTGATTTGGCATTTTGGTACAATCTGGGGGCAACAATTGAGATAACATAAAAATGACCACAAGTGACAATTTTGCAGAATTTATGCCTTACGCGTTTGGCCAAAATAATATTTGCAAAAAAGTTGCCAATTTAGTCTCAGTCTATCATTTCACACTTGACGAGATACTCTAGATGATAAATTGGACACTTTGGAGCTCGTAGGTGACAGAAAAATAGATAAGATAAAAGTGAAAAACAAATTTTACGAAGAAATGTTCCTAACAACTTGTTTGTGTCCTACCACTAAACATTGAGTCCCAGACAATTATTTTACACATGAATAGACACGCTAGATGCAGAGTAGTTAAACTGGATGTCTGATTTGGCATTTTTGTACAATCTGGGGGCAACAATTGAGATAACATAAAAATGACCACAAGTGACAATTTTGCAGAATTTATGCCTTACGCGTTTGGCCAAAATAATATTTGCAAAAAGTTGCCAATTTAGTCTCAGTCTATCATTTCACACTTGACGAGATACTCTAGATGAGAAATTGGACACTTTGGAGCTCATAGGTGACAGAAAAATAGATAAGATAAAAGTGAAAAACAAATTTTACGAAGAATTGTTCCTAACAACTTGTTTGTGTCCTACCACTAAACAGTGAGTCCCAGACAATTATTTTACACATGAATAGACACGCTAGATGCAGAGTAGTTAAACTGGATGTCTGATTTGGCATTTTTGTACAATCTGGGTGAAACAATTGAGATAACATAAAAGTGACCACAAGTGACATTTTTCCAGAATGTATGCCTTACGCATTTGGCCAAAATAATATTTGCAAAAAGTTGCCAATTTAGTCTCAGTCTATCATTTCACACTTGACGAGATACTCTAGATGAGAAATTGGACACTTTGGAGCTCATAGGTGACAGAAAAATAGATAAGATAAAAGTGAAAAACAAATTTTACGAAGAAATGTTACTAACAACTTGTTTGTGTCCTACCACTAAACAGTGAGTCCCAGACAATTATTTTACACATGAATAGACACGCTAGATGCAGAGTAGTTAAACTGGATGTCTGATTTGGCATTTGGTACAATCTGGGGGCAACAACTGAGATAACATAAAAATGGCCACAAGTGACAATTTTGCAGAATTTATGCTTTACGCGTTTGGCCAAAATCATATTTTCCAAAAAGTTGCCAATTTAGTCTCAGTCTATCATTTCACACTTGACGAGATACTCTAGATGGTAAATTGGACACTTTGGAGCTCGTTGGTGACAGAAAAATAGATAAGATAAAAGTGAAAAACAAATTTTACGAAGAAATGTTCCTAACAACTTGTTTGTGTCCTACCACTAAACATTGAGTCCCAGACAATTATTTTACACATGAATAGACACGCTAGATGCAGAGTAGTTAAACTGGATGTCTGATTTGGCATTTTTGTACAATCTGAGGGCAACAATTGAGATAACATAAAAATGACCACAAGTGACAATTTTGCAGAATTTATGCCTTACGCGTTTGGCCAAAATAATTTTTGCAAAAAAGTTGCCAATTTAGTTTCAGTCTATCATTTCACACTTGACGAGATACTCTAGATGATAAATTGGTCACTTTGGAGCTCGTTGGTGACAGAAAAATAGATAAGTTAAAAGAAAAAAAACAAATTTTACGAAGAATTGTTCCTTACAACTTGTTTGTGTCCTACCACTAAACATTGAATCCCAGACAATTATTTTACACATGAATAGACACGCTAGATGCAGAGTAGGTAAACTGAATGTCTGATTTGGCATTTTGGTACAATCTGGGGGCAACAATTGAGGTAACATAAAAATGACCACAAGTGACATTTTTCCAGAATTTATGACTTTCGCGTTTGGCAAAATCATATTTTCCAAAAAGTTGCCAATTTAGTCTCAGTCTATTATTTCACACTTGACGAGATACTCTAGATGAGAAATTGGACACTTTGGAGCTCATAGGTGACAGAAAAATAGATAGATAAAAGTGAAAAACAAATTTTACGAAGAAATGTTCCTAACAACTTGTTTGCCTCCTACCACTAAACAGTGAGTCCCAGACAATTATTTTACACATGAATAGACACGCTGGATGAAGAATAGTTAAACTGGATGTCTGATTTGGCATTTTTGTACAATCTGGGGGCAACAATTGAGATAATATAAAAATGACCACAAGTGACAATTTTGCAGAATTTATGCCTTACGCGTTTGGCCAAAATAATATTTGCAAAAAAGTTGCCAATTTAGTCTCAGTCTATCATTTCACACTTGACGAGATACTCTAGATGATAAATTGGACACCTTGGAGCTCATAGGTGACAGAAAAATAGATAAGATAAAAGTGAAAAACAAATTTTACGAAGAATTGTTCCTAACAACTTGTTTGTGTCCTACCACTAAACAGTGAGTCCCAGACAATTATTTTACACATGAATAGACACGCTAGATGCAGAGTAGTTAAACTGGATGTCTGATTTGGCATTTTTGTACAATCTGGGGGCAACAATTGAGATAACATAAAAATGACCACAAGTGACAATTTTGCAGAATTTATGCCTTACGCGTTTGGCCAAAATCATATTTGCAAAAAAGTTGCCAATTTAGTCTCAGTCTATCATTTCACACTTGACGAGATACTCTAGATGAGAAATTGGACACTTTGGAGCTCATAGGTGACAGAAAAATAGATAAGATAAAAGTGAAAAAAAAAATTTTACGAAGAAATGTTTCCTAACAACTTTGTTTGTGTCCTACCACTAAACAGTGAGTCCCAGACAATTATTTTACACATGAATAGACACGCTAGATGCAGAGTAGTTAAACTGGATGTCTGATTTGGCATTTTTGTACAATCTTGGGGAAACAATTGAGATAACATAAAAATGACCACAAGTGACAATTTTGCAGAATTTATGCCTTTCGCGTTTGGCCAAAATAATATTTGCAAAAAAAGTTGCCAATTTAGTCTCAGTCTATCATTTCACACTTGACGAGATACTCTAGATGAGAAATTGGACACTTTGGAGCTCTTTGGTGACAGAGAAATAGATAAGATAAAAGTGAAAAACAAATTTTACGAAGAAATGTTCCTAACAACTTGTTTGTGTCCTACCACTAAACAGTGAGTCCCAGACAATTATTTTACACATGAATAGACACGCTAGATGCAGAGTAGTTAAACTGGATGTCTGATTTGGCATTTTTGTACAATCTGGGGGCAACAATTGAGATAACATAAAAATGACCACAAGTGACAATTTTGCAGAATTTATGCCTTTCGCGTTTGGCCAAAATCATATTTTCAAAAAAGTTGCCAATTTAGTCTCAGTCTATCATTTCACACTTGACGAGATACTCTAGATGAGAAATTGGACACTTTGGAGCTCATAGGTGACAGAAAAATAGATAAGATAAAAGTGAAAAACAAATTTTACGAAGAAATGTTCCTAACAACTTGTTTGTGTCCTTACACTAAACATTGAGTCCTAGACAATTATTTTACACATGAATAGACACGCTAGATGCAGAGTAGTTAAACTGAATGTCTGATTGGGCATTTTGGTACAATCTGGGGGCAACAATTGAGATAACATAAAAATGACCACACGTGACAATTTTGCAGAATTTATGCCTTTCGCGTTTGGCCAAAATAATATTTTGCAAAAAAGTTGCCAATTTAGTCTCAGTCTATCATTTCACACTTGACGAGATACTCTAGATGAGAAATTGGACACTTTGGAGCTCATAGGTGACAGAAAAATAGATAAGATAAAAGTGAAAAAACAAATTTTACGAAGAAATTGTTCCTAACAACTTGTTTGTGTCCTACACTAAACATTGAGTCCCAGACAATTATTTTACACATCAATAGACACGCTAGATGCAGAGTAGTTAAACTGGATGTCTGATTTGGCATTTTTGTACAATCTGGGGGCAACAATTGAGATAACATAAAAATGACCACACGTGACAATTTTGCAGAATTTATGCCTTACGCGTTTGGCCAAAAAAATATTTGCAAAAAAGTTGCCAATTTAGTCTCAGTCTATCATTTCACACTTGACGAGATACTCTAGATGATAAATTGGACACTTTGGAGCTCATGGGTGACAGAAAAATAGATAAGATAAAAGTGAAAAACAAATTTTACGAAGAATTGTTCCTAACAACTTGTTTGTGTCCTACCACTAAACATTGAGTCCCAGACAATTATTTTACACATGAATAGACACGCTAGATGCAGAGTAGTTAAACTGAATGTCTGATTTGGCATTTTTGTACAATCTGGGGGCAACAATTGAGATAACATAAAAATGACCACAAGTGACAATTTTGCAGAATTTATGCCTTACGCGTTTGGCCAAAAAATTTTTTGCAAAAAAGTTGCCAATTTAGTCTCAGTCTATCATTTTACACTTGACGAGATACTCTAGATGAGAAATTGGACACTTTGGAGCTCATAGGTGACAGAAAAATAGATAAGATTAAAGTGAAAACCAAATTTTACGAAGAAATGTTCCTAACAACTTGTTTGTGTCCTACCACTAAACATTGAGTCCCAGACAATTATTTTACACATGAATAGACACGCTAGATGCAGAGTAGTTAAACTGGATATTTGATTTGGCATTTTTGTACAATCTGGGGGCAAAAATTGAGATAACATAAAAATGATCACAAGTGACAATTTTGCAGAATTTATGCCTTACGCGTTTGGCCAAAATAATATTTGCAAAAAAGTTGCCAATTTAGTCTCAGTCTATCATTCCACACATGACGAGATACTCTAGATGATAAATTGGACACTTTGGAGCTCGTTGGTGACAGAAAAATAGATAAGATAAAAGTGAAAAACAAATTTTACGAAGAATTGTTCCTAACAACTTGTTTGTGTCCTACCACTAAACATTGAGTCCCAGACAATTATTTTACACATGAATAGACACGCTAGATGCAGAGTAGGTAAACTGAATGTCTGATTTGGCATTTTTGTACAATCTGGGGGCAACAATTGAGATAACATAAAAATGACCACAAGTGACAATTTTGCAGAATTTATGCCTTTCGCGTTTGGCCAAAATCATATTTTCTAAAAAGTTGCCAATTTAGTCTCAGTCTATCATTTCACACTTGACGAGATACTCTAGATGAGAAATTGGACACTTTGGAGCTCATAGGTGACAGAAAAATAGATAAGATAAAAGTGAAAAACAAATTTTACGAAGAAATGTTCCTAACAACTTGTTTGTGTCCTACCACTAAACAGTGAGTCCCAGACAATTATTTTACACATGAATAGACACGCTAGATGCAGAGTAGTAAACTGAATGTCTGATTTGGCATTTTTGGTACAATCTGGGGCAACAATTGAGATAACATAAAAATGACCACAAGTGACAATTTTGCAGAATTTATGCCTTACGCGCGTTTGCCAAAAATAATATTTGCAAAAAAGTTGCCAGTTTAGTCTCAGTCTATCATTTCACACTTGACGAGATACTCTAGATGATAAATTGGAAACTTTGGAGCTCATAGGTGACAGAAAAATAGATAAGATAAAAGTGAAAAACAAATTTTACGAAGAAATGTTCCTAACAACTTGTTTGTGTCCTACCACTAAACATTGAGTCCCAGACAATTATTTTACACATGAATAGACACGCTAGATGCAGAGTAGTTAAACTGGATGTCTGATTTGGCATTTTTGTACAATCTGGGGGCAACAATTGAGATAACATAAAAATGACCACAAGTGACAATTTTGCAGAATTTATGCCTTACGCGTTTGGCCAAAAAATTTTTTGCAAAAAAGTTGCCAATTTAGTCTCAGTCTATCATTTCACACTTGACGAGATACTCTAGATGAGAAATTGGACACTTTGGAGCTCGTTGGTGACAGAAAAATAGATAAGATAAAAGTGAAAAACAAATTTTACGAAGAATTGTTCCTAACAACTTGTTTGTGTCCTACCACTAAACATTGAGTCCCAGACAATTATTGTACACATGAATAGACACGCTAGATGCAGAGTAGTTAAACTGGATGTCTGATTTGGCATTTTTGTACAATCTGGGGACAACAATTGAGATAACATAACAATGACCACAAGTGACAATTTTGCAGAATTTATGCCTTACGCGTTTGGCCAAAAAATTTTTTGCAAAAAAGTTGCCAATTTAGTCTCAGTCTATCATTTCACACTTGACGAGATACTCTAGATGAGAAATTGGACACTTTGGAGCTCATAGGTGACAGAAAAAATAGATAAGATAAAAGTGAAAAACTAATTTTACGAAGAAATGTTCCTAACAACTTGTTTGTGTCCTACCACTAAAAAGTGAGTCCCAGACAATTATTTTACACATGAATAGACACGCTAGATGCAGAGTAGTTAAACTGGATGTCTTATTTTGGCATTTTTGTACAATCTGGGGGCAACAATTGAGATAACATAAATATGACCACAAGTGACAATTTTGCAGAATTATATGCCTTTACGCGTTTGGCCAAATAATATTTGCAAAAAAAAAGTTGCCAATTTAGTCTCAGTCTATCATTTCACACTTGACGAGATACTCTAGATGATAAATTGGACACTTTGGAGCTCGTTTGGTGACAGAAAAAATAGATAAGATAAAAGTGAAAAACAAATTTTACGAAGAAAATGTTCCTAACAACTTGTTTGTGTCCTACCACTAAAACATTGAGTCCCAGACAATTATTTTACACATGAATAGACACGCTAGATGCAGAGTAGGTAAACTGGAATGTCTGATTTGGCATTTTTGTACAATCTGGGGGCAACAATTGAGATAACATAAAAATGACCACAAGTGACAATTTTGCAGAATTTATGCCTTTACGCGTTTGGCCAAAATCATATTTGCAAAAAAGTTGCCCAATTTAGTCTCAGTCTATCATTTCACACTTGACGAGATACTCTAGATGATGATAAATTGGACACTTTGGAGCTCATTGGTGACAGAAAATAGATAAGATAAAAGTGAAAAACAAAATTTTTACGAAGAAATTGTTCCTAACAACTTGTTTGTGTCCTACCACTAAACAGTGAGTCCCAGACAATTATTTTACACATGAATAGACACGCTAGATGCAGAGTAGTTAAACTGAATGTCTGATTTGGCATTTTGGTACAATCTGGGGGGCAACAATTGAGATAACATAAAAATGACCACAAGTGACATTTTTTCCAGAATTTATGCCTTCGCGTTTGGCCAAAATCATATTTTCCAAAAAAGTTGCCAATTTAGTCTCAGTCTATCATTTCACACTTGACGAGATACTCTAGATGAGAAATTGGACACTTTGGAGCTCATAGGTGACAGAAAAATAGATAAGATAAAAAGTGAAAAACAAATTTTACGAAGAATTGTTCCTAACAACTTGTTTGTGTCCTACCACTAAACATTGAGTCCCAGACAATTATTTTACACATGAATAGACACGCTAGATGCAGAGTAGGTTAAACTGAATGTCTGATTTTGGGCATTTTTGGTACAATCTGGGGGCAACAATTGAGATAACATAAAAATGACCACAAGTGACAATTTTTGCAGAATTTATGCCTTTCGCGTTTGGCCAAAAAATAATATTTGCAAAAAAGTTGCCAATTTAGTCTCAGTCTATCATTTCACACTTGACGAGATACTCTTAGATGAGAAATGGGACACTTGGAGCTCATTTGGTGACAGAAAAAATAGATAAGATAAAAGTGAAAAACAAATTTACGAAGAAATGTTCCTAAACAACCTTGTTTGTGTCCTACCACTAAACAGTGAGTCCCAGACAATTATTTTTACACATGAATAGACACACGCTAGATGCAGAGTAGGTAAACTGGATGTCTGATTTGGCATTTTTTGTACAATCTGGGGGCAACAATTGAGATAACATAAAAATGACCACAAGTGACATTTTTGCAGAATTTATGCCTTTCGCGCGTTTGGCCAAAATAATATTTGCAAAAAAAGTTGCCAATTTAGTCTCAGTCTATCATTTCACACTTGACGAGATACTCTAGATGAGAAATTGGACACTTTGGAGCTCATAGGTGACAGAAAATAGATAAGATAAAAGTGAAAAACAAATTTTACGAAGAATTGTTCCTAACAACTTGTTTGTGTCCTCCCACTAAACATTGAGTCCCAGACAATTATTTTACACATGAATAGACACGCTAGATGCAGAGTAGTTAAACTGGATGTCTGATTTGGCATTTTGGTACAATCTGGGGGCAACAATTGAGATAACATAAAAATGACCACAAGTGACAATTTTTCCAGAATTTATGCCTTTCGCGTTTGGCCAAAAATCTATTTTGCAAAAAAGTTGCCAATTTAGTCTCAGTCTATCAGTCACACTTGACGAGATACTCTAGATTAAATTGGACACTTTGGAGCTCGTTGGTGACAGAAAAAAGATGATAAATAAAGTGAAAAACAAATTGGACGAAGAATTGTGACATAACAACTTGTTTAGATAAGATAAACATTGAGTGAAAAACAATTATTTTACACGAAATAGAATGTAGATGCAGAGTAGGTAAACAACTGATTTGCATTTTGGTACTACCACTAAACATTGAGATAACATAAAAATGACCACAAGTGACATTTTTGCAGAATTTTGCACATGTTTAGCCAAAATCTAGATGCAAAGTTGCCAGTTTAGTCTCAGTCTATCATTTCACACTTGATTAGATGACATTAGGTGACAGAAAAATTTTGAAAAACAAATTTTACGGAAGAAGCTCCTAAAAAGGTGTTTGTGAGAGAAATTGGACACTTTGACAATCTAGGGGGAAAAAACTAATTTTACGAAGCAACAAATTGAGATAACATCCCAGAAATTTTTTATGACGCTAGATGCAGAGTGTAAACTGAATTTTTTGGCATTTTTATACAATTTCGCGCAACAATTGAGAAAACATAAAAATGAACCACAAAAACAATTTTGCAGAATTTAAGTCGCGTTTGGCCAAAATCATATTTTGCAAAAACTTGCCAATTTAGATCTCTAGATGATAATTTGGACACTTTTGGAGATACTCTAGTTGGTGACAAATTGGAAACTTTGGAGCTAATAGGTGACAGAAAAATAGATAAGATAAAAAAAAAAAATTTTACGAAGAATTGTTCCTAACAACTTGTTTGTGTCCTACCACTAAACAGTGAGTCCCAGACATTATTTTTTACACATGAATAGACACGCTAGATGCAGAGTAGGTAAACTGAATGTCTGATTTGGCATTTTTTGTACAATCTGGGGGCAACAATTGAGATAACATAAAAATGACCACAAGTGACATTTTGCAGAATTTATGCCTTTTCGCGTTTTGGCCAAAATAATATTTTGCAAAAAGTTGCCAATTTAGTCTCAGTCTATCATTTCACACACTTGACGAGATACTCTAGATGATAAATTGGACACTTTGGAGCTCGTTGGTGACAGAAAAATAGATAAGATAAAAGTGAAAAAAAAATTTTACGAAGAAATTGTTCCTTAACACTTGTTTGTGTCCTACCACTAAACATTGAGTCCCAGACAATTATTTTACACATGAATAGACACGCTAGATGCAGAGTAGTTAAACTGGATGTCTGATTTGGCATTTTTGTACAATCTGGGGGCAACAATTGAGATAACATAAAAATGACCACAAGTGACATTTTTGCAGAATTTATGCCTTTCGCGTTTGGCCAAAAATAATATTTTCCAAAAAAGTTGCCAATTTAGTCTCAGTCTATCATTTCACACTTGACGAGATACTCTAGATGATAAATTGGACACTTTGGAGCTCGTAGGTGACAGAAAAATAGATAAGATAAAAAGTGAAAAACAAATTTTACGAAGAATTGTTCCTAACAACTTGTTTGTGTCCTACCACTAAACATTGAGTCCCAGACAATTATTTTACACATGAATAGACACGCTAGATGCAGAGTAGGTTAAACTGAATGTCTGATTTGGCATTTTTGTACAATCTGGGGGCAACAATTGAGATAACATAAAAATGACCACAAGTGACATTTTTCCAGAATTTATGCCTTTCGCGTTTGGCCAAAATAATATTTTCAAAAAAGTTGCCAATTTAGTCTCAGTCTATCATTTCACACTTGACGAGATACTCTAGATGAGAAATTGGACACTTTGGAGCTCATTGGTGACAGAAAAATAGATAAGATAAAAGTGAAAAACAAATTTTACGAAGAAATGTTCCTAACAACTTGTTTGTGTCCTACCACTAAACAGTGAGTCCCAGACAATTATTTTACACATGAATAGACACGCTAGATGCAGAGTAGTTAAACTGGATGTCTGATTTGGCATTTTGGTACAATCTGGGGGCAACAATTGAGATAACATAAAAATGACCACCACAAGTGACATTTTTCCAGAATTTATGCCTTTCGCGTTTGGCCAAAATCATATATTTGCAAAAAGTTGCCAATTTAGTCTCAGTCTATCATTTCACACACTTGACGAGATACTCTAGATGAGAAATTGGACACTTTGGAGCTCATTGGTGACAGAAAAAATAGATAAGATAAAAGTGAAAAACAAAATTTTACGAAGAAATTTTTCCTAACACTTGTTTGTGTCCTACCACTAAACATTGAGTCCCAGACAATTATTTTACACATGAATAGACACGCTAGATGCAGAGTAGTTAAACTGATGTCTGATTTGGCATTTTTGGTACAATCTGGGGGCAACAATTGAGATAACATAAAAAATGACCACAAGTGACAAATTTTTCCAGAATTTTTATGCCTTTACGCGTTTGGCCAAAATAATATTTTCCAAAAAAGTTGCCAAATTTAGTCTCAGTCTATCATTTCACACTTGACGAGATACTCTAGATGAGAAATTGGACACTTTGGAGCTCATGTTGGTGACAGAAAAATAGATAAGATAAAAGTGAAAAAACAATTTTTTACGAAGAATTGTTCCTAACAACTTTTTTTGTGTCCTACCACTAAACAGTGAGTCCCAGACAATTATTTTACACATGAATAGACACGCTAGATGCAGAGTAGGTAAACTGAATGTCTGATTTGGCATTTTTGGTACAATCTGGGGGCAACAATTGAGATAACATAAAAATGACCACAAGTGACAATTTTGCAGAATTTATGCCTTTCGCGTTTGGCCAAAATAATATTTGCAAAAAAGTTGCCAATTTAGTCTCAGTCTATCATTTCACACTTGACGAGATACTCTAGATGATAAATTGGACACTTTGGAGCTCGTTGGTGACAGAAAAATAGATAAGATAAAAGTGAAAAACAAATTTTACGAAGAAATGTTCCTAACAACTTTGTTTGTGTCCTACCACTAAACAGTGAGTCCCAGACAATTATTTTACACATGAATAGACACGCTAGATGCAGAGTAGTTAAACTGGATGTCTGATTTGGCATTTTTGTACAATCTGGGGGCAACAATTGAGATAACATAAAAATGACCACAAGTGACAATTTTGCAGAATTTATGCCTTTCGCGTTTGGCCAAAATATCATTTGCAAACAAGTTGCCAATTTAGTCTCAGTCTTTCATTTCACACTTGACGAGATACTATAGATGATAAATTGGACACTTTGGAGCTCGTTGGTGACAGAAAAATAGATAAGATAAAAGTGAAAAACAAATTTTACGAAGAAATGTTCTAAACAACTTGTTTGTGTCCTACCACTAAACAGTGAGTCCCAGACAATTATTTTACACATGAATAGACACGCTAGATGCAGAGTAGTTAAACTGGATGTCTGATTTGGCATTTTTGTACAATCTGGGGGCAACAATTGAGATAACATAAAAATGACCACAAGTGACAATTTTGCAGAATTTATGCCTTACGCGTTTGGCCAAAATCATATTTTGCAAAAAGTTGCCAATTTAGTCTCAGTCTATCATTTCACACTTGACGAGATACTCTAGATGATAAAATTGGACACTTTGGAGCTCGTTGGTGACAGAAAAATAGATAAGATAAAAGTGAAAAACAAATTTTACGAAGAAAATGTTCCTAACAACTTGTTTGTGTCCTACCACTAAACATTGAGTCCCAGACAATTATTTTACACATGAAAAGCCACGCTAGATACAGAGTAGGTAAACTGAATGTCTTATTTGGCGTTTTGGTACAATCTGGGGGCAACAATTGAGATAACATAAAAATGACCACAATTGCCATTTTTGCAGAATTTATGCCTTTCGCGTTTGGCCAAAATCATATTTTCCAAAAATTTGCCAATTCAGTCTCAGTCTATCATTTCACACTTGACGAGATACTCTAGATGAGAAATTTGACACCTTGGAGCTCATAGGTGAAGAAAAATAGATAAGATAAAAGTGAAAAACAAATTTTACGTAGAAATGTTCCTAACAACTTGTTTGTGTCCTACCACTAAACATTGAGTCCCAGACAATTATTTTACACATGAATAGACACGCTAGATACAGAGTAGGTAAACTGAATGTCTGATTTGGCATTTTTGTACAATCTGGGGGCAACAATTTAGATAACATAAAAATGACCACAATTGCCATTTTTCAGAATTTATGCCTTTCGCGTTTGGCCAAAATAATATTTTGCAAAAAAAGTTGCCAATTTAGTCTCAGTCTATCATTTCACACTTGACGAGATACTCTAGATGAGAAATTGGACACTTTGGAGCTCATTGGTGACAGAAAAATAGATAAGATAAAAGTGAAAAAACAAATTTTACGAAGAATTGTTCCTAACAACTTGTTTGTGTCCTACCACTAAACATTGAGTCCCAGACAATTATTTTACACATGAATAGACACGCTAGATGCAGAGTAGGTTAAACTGAATGTCTGATTTGGCATTTTTTGTACAATCTGGGGGCAACAATTGAGATAAACATAAAAATGACCACAAGTGACAATTTTGCAGAATTTATGCCTTACGCGTTTGGCCAAAATCATATTTTCCAAAAAAGTTGCCAATTTAGTCTCAGTCTATCATTTCACACTTGACGAGATACTCTAGATGAGAAATTGGACACTTTGGAGCTCGTTGGTGACAGAAAAAATAGATAAGATAAAAGTGAAAAACAAATTTTACGAAGAAAATGTTCCTAACAACTTGTTTGTGTCCTACCACTAAACATTGAGTCCCAGACAATTATTTTACACATGAATACACACGCTAGATGCAGAGTAGGTTAAACTGGATGTCTGATTTGGCATTTGGTACAAATGGGGCAACTGGGGGCATTGAGATAACAATAAAAATGACCACAAGTGAAAATTTTGCAGAATTTATGCCCTTCGCGTTTGGCCAAAATAATATTTGCAAAAAAGTTGCCAATTTAGTCTCAGTCTATCATTTCACACTTGACGAGATACTCTAGATGAGAAATTGGACACTTTGGAGCTCGTTGGTGACAGAAAAATAGATAAGATAAAAGTGAAAAAAACATTTTACGAAGAATTGTTCCTAACAACTTGTTTGTGTCCTACTACTAAACAGTGAGTCCCAGACAATTATTTTACACATGAATAGACACGCTAGATGCAGAGTAGTTAAACTGGATGTCTGATTTGGCATTTTTGTACAATCTGGGGGCAACAATTGAGATAACATAAAAATGACCACAAGTGACAATTTTGCAGAATTTATGCCTTACGCGTTTGGCCAAAAAAATATTTTCAAAAAAAGTTGCCAATTTAGTCTCAGTCTATCATTTCACACTTGACGAGATACTCTAGATGAGAAATTGGACACTTTGGAGCTCGTTGGTGACAGAAAAATAGATAAGATAAAAGTGAAAAACAAATTTTACGAAGAATTGTTCCTAACAACTTGTTTGTGTCCTACTACTAAACAGTGAGTCCCAGACAATTATTTTACACATGAATAGACACGCTAGATGCAGAGTAGTTAAACTGGATGTCTGATTTGGCATTTTTGTACAATCTGGGGCAACAATTGAGATAACATAAAAATGACCACAAGTGACAATTTTGCAGAATTTATGCCTTACGCGTTTGGCCCAAAATAATATTTTGCAAAAAAGTTGCCAATTTAGTCTCAGTCTATCATTTCACACTTGACGAGATACTCTAGATGATAAATTGGACACTTTGGAGCTCGTTGGTGACAGAAAAAATAGATAAGATAAAAGTGAAAAACAAATTTTACGAAGAATTGTTCATAACAACTTGTTTGTGTCCTACCACTAAACATTGAGTCCCAGACAATTATTTGACACATGAATAGACACGCTAGATGCAGAGTAGGTAAACTGAATGTCTGATTTGGCATTTTGGTACAATCTGGGGGCAACAATTGAGATAACATAAAAATGACCACAAGTGACATTTTTCCAGAATTTATGCCTTACGCGTTTGGCCAAAATCATATTTGCAAAAAAGTTGCCAATTTAGTCTCAGTCTATCATTTCACACTTGACGAGATACTCTAGATGAGAAATTGGACACTTTGGAGCTCGTTGGTGACAGAAAAATAGATAAGATAAAAGTGAAAAACAAATTTTACGAAGAATTGTTCCTAACAACTTGTTTGTGTCCTACCACTAAACAGTGAGTCCCAGACAATTATTTTACACATGAATAGACACGCTAGATGCAGAGTAGTTAAACTGGATGTCTGATTTGGCATTTTTGTACAATCTGGGGGCAACAATTGAGATAACATAAAAATGACCACAAGTGACATTTTTCCAGAATTTATGCCTTACGCGTTTGGCCAAAATCATATTTGCAAAAAAGTTGCCAATTTAGTCTCAGTCTATCATTTCACACTTGACGAGATACTCTAGATGAGAAATTGGACACTTTGGAGCTCGTTGGTGACAGAAAAATAGATAAGATAAAAGTGAAAAAACAAATTTTACGAAGAATTGTTCCTAACAACTTGTTTGTGTCCTACCACTAAACAGTGAGTCCCAGACAATTATTTTACACATGAATAGACACGCTAGATGCAGAGTAGTTAAACTGGATGTCTGATTTGGCATTTTTGTACAATCTGGGGGCAACAATTGAGATAACATAAAAAATGACCACAAGTGACAATTTTGCAGAATTTATGCCTTTCGCGTTTGGCCAAAATCATATTTTCCAAAAAAGTTGCCAATTTAGTCTCAGTCTATCATTTCACACTTGACGAGATACTCTAGATGAGAAATTGGACACTTTGGAGCTCGTTGGTGACAGAAAAATAGATAAGATAAAAGTGAAAACAAATTTTACGAAGAAATGTTCCTAACAACTTGTTTGTGTCCTACCACTAAACAGTGAGTCCCAGACAATTATTTTACACATGAATAGACACGCTAGATGCAGAGTAGGTAAACTGAATGTCTGATTTGGCATTTTGGTACAATCTGGGGGCAACAATTGAGATAACATAAAAATGACCACAAGTGACATTTTTGCAGAATTTATGCCTTTCGCGTTTGGCCAAAATAATATTTGCAAAAAAGTTGCCAATTTAGTCTCAGTCTATCATTTCACACTTGACGAGATACTCTAGATGAGAAATTGGACACTTTGGAGCTCATAGGTGACAGAAAAATAGATAAGATAAAAAGTGAAAAACAAATTTTACGAAGAATTGTTCCTAACAACTTGTTTGTGTCCTACCACTAAACAGTGAGTCCCAGACAATTATTTTACACATGAATAGACACGCTAGATGCAGAGTAGTTAAACTGAATGTCTGATTTGGCATTTTTGTACAATCTGGGGGCAACAATTGAGATAACATAAAAATGACCACAAGTGACAATTTTGCAGAATTTATGCCTTACGCGTTTGGCCAAAATAATATTTGCAAAAAAGTTGCCAATTTAGTCTCAGTCTATCATTTCACACTTGACGAGATACTCTAGATGATAAATTGGACACTTTGGAGCTCGTTGGTGACAGAAAAATAGATAAGATAAAAGTGAAAAAAAACAAATTTTACGAAGAATTGTTCCTAACAACTTGTTTGTGTCCTACCACTAAACATTGAGTCCCAGACAATTATTTTACACATGAATAGACACGCTAGATGCAGAGTAGGTAAACTGAATGTCTGATTTGGCATTTTGGTACAATCTGGGGGCAACAATTGAGATAACATAAAAATGACCACAAGTGACATTTTTCCAGAATTTATGCCTTTCGCGTTTGGCCAAAATCATATTTTCCAAAAAAGTTGCCAATTTAGTCTCAGTCTATCATTTCACACTTGACGAGATACTCTAGATGAGAAATTGGACACTTTGGAGCTCGTTGGTGACAGAAAAATAGATAAGATAAAAGTGAAAAACAAATTTTACGAAGAATTGTTCCTAACAACTTGTTTGTGTCCTACTACTAAACAGTGAGTCCCAGACAATTATTTTACACATGAATAGACACGCTAGATGCAGAGTAGTTAAACTGGATGTCTGATTTGGCATTTTGGTACAATCTGGGGGCAACAATTGAGATAACATAAAAATGACCACAAGTGACAATTTTTCCAGAATTTATGCCTTTCGCGTTTGGCCAAAATCATATTTGCAAAAAAGTTGCCAATTTAGTCTCAGTCTATCATTTCACACTTGACGAGATACTCTAGATGAGAAATTGGACACTTTGGAGCTCGTTGGTGACAGAAAAAAATAGATAAGATAAAAGTGAAAAAAAACAAATTTCACGAGGAAATGTTCCTAACAACTTGTTTGTGTCCTACCACTAAACAGTGAGTCCCAGACAATTATTTTACACATGAATAGACACGCTAGATGCAGAGTAGTTAAACTGGATGTCTGATTTGGCATTTTTGTACAATCTGGGTGCAACAATTGAGATAACATAAAAATGACCACAAGTGACATTTTTTGCAGAATTTATGCCTTTCGCGTTTGGCCAAAATAATATTTTCCAAAAAAGTTGCCAATTTAGTCTCAGTCTATCATTTCACACTTGACGAGATACTCTAGATGATAAATTGGACACTTTGGAGCTCGTTGGTGACAGAAAAATAGATAAGATAAAAGTGAAAAACAAATTTTACGAAGAAGAAATGTTCCTAACAACTTGTTTGTGTCCTACCACTAAACAGTGAGTCCCAGACAATTATTTTACACATGAATAGACACGCTAGATGCAGAGTAGGTAAACTGAATGTCTGATTTGGCATTTTTGTACAATCTGGGGGCAACAATTGAGATAACATAAAAATGACCACAAGTGACAATTTTTGCAGAATTTATGCCTTTACGCGTTTGGCCAAAATCAATTTTGCAAAAAAAGTTGCCAATTTAGTCTCAGTCTATCATTTCACACTTGACGAGATACTCTAGATGAGAAATTGGACACTTTGGAGCTCATTGGTGACAGAAAAATAGATAAGATAAAAGTGAAAAACAAATTTTACGAAGAATTGTTCCTAACAACTTGTTTGTGTCCTACCACTAAACATTGAGTCCCAGACAATTATTTTACACATGAATAGACACGCTAGATGCAGAGTAGTTAAACTGAATGTCTGATTTGGCATTTTTGTACAATCTGGGGGCAACAATTGAGATAACATAAAAATGACCACAAGTGACAATTTTTCCAGAATTTATGCCTTTCGCGTTTGGCCAAAATCATATTTTCAAAAAAGTTGCCAATTTAGTCTCAGTCTATCATTTCACACTTGACGAGATACTCTAGATGAGAAATTGGACACTTTGGAGCTCATAGGTGACAGAAAAATAGATAAGATAAAAGTAAAAAACAAATTTTACGAAGAAATGTTCCTAACAACTTGTTTGTGTCCTACCACTAAACAGTGAGTCCCAGACAATTATTTTACACATGAATAGACACGCTAGATGCAGAGTAGGTAAACTGGATGTCTGATTTGGCATTTTGGTACAATCTGGGGGCAACAATTGAGATAACATAAAAATGACCACAAGTGACATTTTCCAGAATTTATGCCTTTCGCGTTTGGCCAAAATCATATTTTCCAAAAAGTTGCCAATTTAGTCTCAGTCTATCATTTCACACTTGACGAGATACTCTAGATGAGAAATTGGACACTTTGGAGCTCGTTGGTGACCAAAAAAAATAGATAAGATAAAAGTGAAAAACAAATTTTACGAAGAATTGTTCCTAACAACTTGTTTGTGTCCTACCACTAAACAGTGAGTCCCAGACAATTATTTTACACATGAATAGACACGCTAGATGCAGAGTAGTTAAACTGGATGTCTGATTTGGCATTTTTGTACAATCTGGGGGCAACAATTGAGATAACATAAAAATGACCACAAGTGACAATTTTGCAGAATTTATGCCTTACGCGTTTGGCCAAAATCATATTTTCCAAAAAGTTGCCAATTTAGTCTCAGTCTATCATTTCACACTTGACGAGATACTCTAGATGATAAATTGGACACTTTGGAGCTCGTTGGTGACAGAAAAATAGATAAGATAAAAGTAAAAAAACAAATTTTACGAAGAAATGTTCCTAACAACTTGTTTGTGTCCTACCACTAAACATTGAGTCCCAGACAATTATTTTACACATGAATAGACACGCTAGATGCAGAGTAGTTTAAACTGAATGTCTGATTTGGCATTTTGGTACAATCTGGGGGCAACAATTGAGATAACATAAAAATGACCACAAGTGACAATTTTGCAGAATTTATGCCTTTCGCGTTTGGCCAAAATAATATTTGCAAAAAAGTTGCCAATTTAGTCTCAGTCTATCATTTCACACTTGACGAGATACTCTAGATGATAAATTGGACACTTTGGAGCTCGTTGGTGACAGAAAAATAGATAAGATAAAAGTGAAAAACAAATTTTACGAAGAATTGTTCCTAACAACTTGTTTGTGTCCTACACTAAACATTGAGTCCCAGACAATTATTTTACACATGAATAGACACGCTAGATGCAGAGTAGTTAAACTGGATGTCTGATTTGGCATTTTTGTACAATCTGGGGGCAACAATTGAGATAACATAAAAATGACCACAAGTGACAATTTTGCAGAATTTATGCCTTACGCGTTTGGCCAAAATCATAATTTTCCAAAAAGTTGCCAAATTTAGTCTCAGTCTATCATTTCACACTTGACGAGATACTCTAGATGAGAAATAGGACCCTTTGGAGCTCATGGGTGACAGAAAAATAAATAAGATAAAAGTGAAAAACAAATTTTACGAAGAAATGTTCCTAACAACTTGTTTGTGTCCTACCACTAAACATTGAGTCCCAGACAATAATTTTACACATAAATAGACACGCTAGATGCAGAGTAGTTAAACTAAATGTCCGATTTGGCATTTTAATACAATCTGGGGGGCAACAATTGAGATAACATAAAAATGACCACAAGTGACAATTTTGCAGAATTTATGCCTTTCGCGTTTGGCCAAAATAGTATTTGCAAAAAAGTTGCCAATTTAGTCTCAGTCTATCATTTAACACTTGACGAGATACTCTAGATGAGAAATTGGACACTTTGGAGCTCGTTGGTGACAGAAAAATAGATAAGATAAAAGTGAAAAACAAATTTTACGAAGAAATGTTCCTAACAACTTGTTTGTGTCCTACCACTAAACATTGAGTCCCAGACAATTATTTTACACATGAATAGACACGCTAGATGCAGAGTAGTTAAACTGGAATCTGATTTGGCATTTTTGTACAATCTGGGGGGCAACAATTGAGATAACATAAAAATGACCACAAGTGACAATTTTGCAGAATTTATGCCTTACGCGTTTGGCCAAAATCATATTTGCAAAAAAGTTGCCAATTTAGTCTCAGTCTATCATTTCACACTTGACGAGATACTCTAGATGATAAATTGGACACTTTGGAGCTCGTTGGTGACAGAAAAATAGATAAGATAAAAGTAAAAAAACAAATTTTACGAAGAAATGTTCCTAACAACTTGTTTGTGTCCTACCACTAAACATTGAGTCCCAGACAATAATTTTACACATAAATAGACACGCTAGATGCAGAGTAGTTAAACTAAATGTCCGATTTGGCATTTTAATACAATCTGGGGGGCAACAATTGAGATAACATAAAAATGACCACAAGTGACAATTTTGCAGAATTTATGCCTTACGCGTTTGGCCAAAATCATATTTTCCAAAAAGTTGCCAATTTAGTCTCAGTCTATCATTTCACACTTGACGAGATACTCTAGATGATAAATTGGACACTTTGGAGCTCGTTGGTGACAGAAAAATAGATAAGATAAAAGTGAAAAACAAATTTTACGAAGAATTGTTCCTAACAACTTGTTTGTGTCCTACCACTAAACAGTGAGTCCCAGACAATTATTTTACACATGAATAGACACGCTAGATGCAGAGTAGGTAAACTGAATGTCTGATTTGGCATTTTTGTACAATCTTGGGGCAACAATTGAGATAACATAAAAATGACCACAAGTGACAATTTTTCCAGAATTTATGCCTTACGCGTTTGGCCAAAATCATATTTTCCAAAAAGTTGCCAATTTAGTCTCAGTCTATCATTTCACACTTGACGAGATACTCTAGATGAGAAATTGGACACTTTGGAGCTCGTTGGTGACAGAAAAATAGATAAGATAAAAGTGAAAAACAAATTTTACGAAGAATTGTTCCTAACAACTTGTTTGTGTCCTACCACTAAACAGTGAGTCCCAGACAATTATTTTACACATGAATAGACACGCTAGATGCAGAGTAGTTAAACTGAATGTCTGATTTGGCATTTTTGTACAATCTGGGGGCAACAATTGAGATAACATAAAAATGACCACAAGTGACAATTTTGCAGAATTTATGCCTTTCGCGTTTGGCCAAAATCATATTTTCCAAAAAAGTTGCCAATTTAGTCTCAGTCTATCATTTCACACTTGACGAGATACTCTAGATGAGAAAATTGGACACTTTGGAGCTCGTTGGTGACAGAAAAAAATAGATAAGATAAAAGTGAAAAACAAATTTTACGAAGAAATGTTCCTAACAACTTGTTTGTGTCCTACCACTAAACAGTGAGTCCCAGACAATTATTTTACACATCAATAGACGCGCTATATGCAGAGTAGTTAAACTGGATGTCTGATTTTGCCTTTTTGTACAATCTGGGGGCAACAATTTAGATAATATAAAAATGACCACAAGTGACAATTTTGCAGAATTTATGCCTTACGCGTTTGGCCAAAAGAATATTTTCCAAAAAGTTGCCAATTTAGTCTCAGTCTATCATTTCACATTTGACGAGATACTCTAGATGATAAATTGGACACTTTGGAGCTCGTTGGTGACAGAAAAAATAGATGAGATAAAAGTGAAAAACAAATTTTACGATGAATTGTTCCTAACAACTTGTTTGTGTCCTACCAATAAACATTGAGTCCCAGACAATTATTTTACACATGAATAGACACGCTAGATGCAGAGTAGGTTAAACTGGATGTCTGATTTGGCATTTTTGTACAATCTGGGGGGCAACAATTGAGATAACATAAAAATGACCACAAGTGACAATTTTGCCAGAATTTATGCCCTTTACGCGTTTGGCCAAAATCATATTTCCAAAAAGTTGCCATTTTAGTCTCAGTCTATCATTTCACACTTGACGAGATACTCTAGATGATAAATTGGACACTTTGGAGCTCATTGGTGACAGAAAAAATAGATAAGATAAAAGTGAAAAACAAATTTTTACGAAGAATTGTTCCTAACAACTTGTTTGTGTCCTACCACTAAACATTGAGTCCCAGACAATTATTTTACACATGAATAGACACGCTAGATGCAGAGTAGTTTAAACTGAATGTCTGATTTGGCATTTTTGTACAATCTGGGGGCAACAATTGAGATAACATAAAAATGACCACAAGTGACAATTTTTCCAGAATTTATGCCTTTCGCGTTTTGGCCAAAATAATTTTTGCAAAAAAGTTGCCAATTTAGTCTCAGTCTATCATTTCACACTTGACGAGATACTCTAGAATGATAAATTGGACACTTTGGAGCTCGTTGGTGACAGAAAAATAGATAAGATAAAATGTGAAAACAAATTTACGAAGAATTGTTCCTAACAACTTGTTTGTGTCCCTAGCCACTAAACATTGAGTCCCAGACAATTATTTTACACATGAATAGACACGCTAGATGCAGAGTAGTGACTAAACTGGATGGTCTGATTATGGCATTTTATGTACAATCTGGGGCAACAATTGAGCATACATACAAACCGACCACAAGTGACATTTTTGCAGACTTTAATGCTTTCGCTTTTGTCCAAAATCATATTTTCTCTGCCAAAAGTTGCCAGTTTAAGTCTCATCTATCATTTCACACTTGACGAGCATACTCTAGATGAGTAAATTGGCCTTGTTTGTTGTCTCCTACCCACTCGACCTTGGAGATCCCAACCATTTATTTTACACATGGATAGACACGCTAATGCAGGAGTAGGTAAAATGAATGTCTGATTTTGGGATTTTTTTTAAAAACCCGGGGGGGAAAAAATTTAGAAAAACATAAAAATGACCCAAGTGGAAAAGTTTCCAGAAAATTTTTGCATTTTGCGTTTTGGGCCCAAAAAAATATTT
>CAJHNH020005219.1:0-12500 GCA_905116865.2 Candidula unifasciata
TGTGTGCTAAATTGAGTCAGCACACTACCAAGTGTCTAGCAGGTACTCTTCAGCTTCCTTTCTTAACTAGACAACTCGACGACGATGACACCGTCATACAAGTTTATTTAACAGGATACATGACACAAATGCAGAGACGTAGTTATTGATCACAGCTGACATTCGCACATCGTTCATTTGTCCTCACAGCTCTCTATCTCTCAATGTGTAGTGACCTCTCCTGGACTACTACTGCAGATACCAGGATGACGGCGTCCCACTCTCTGGACGCTTCATACAGCTGAACAGGACGACTTCTCCCATTCACTGGACCTTGATATTAATTCAGCATACAACACGGCTGACTGGAGACAGACTTCTCTTGCCGTACTCCGAAACCAGGCACTACTGGTCTTCCCGTCCCCTGGACTTACTTTGCCAGCGGGACCATATTTTCCATACCGCAATTCCGACACTTACTCACGTGGACTAAATGCCCGATCGTCGTACGTTATGTTTGTCCGTTAGACTCGCGAGATTACCTGGACCCTGACTTGGTCACTGACTCTCGTTTTCTCTCTCTTCTCGCTTCTCGATCTATCTTGACTGCTTCTCCTTCGACTGACAGTGCAGTCTATTTATATATGTTGAGTCCGTGTAGGTAGGTGGTGATTAATTGAGTGTGGGCGTTCTCGTGAATCATGATCTTGTGGGTGTTCTCGGGACTCGCTCATGTGAGCGTTCCCGAGGATCACGCTTATGTGGGTGGCTGATGTTACCCGAGAATCACGCTGTCACTTAATTCCCCCTTTATCTCTTTATCCACGCTTTCAGCCCCCCCACACAGACCCCCACGCGTCCACTTTCTCTCGTGCATGCACGCCTTGCTCATGAATAGACATTTTCACTGGTCTCCTCTTAATACTCAGCCCTGTTGACACTCTTCCCCCGTGAACTTACAGAAGTTCAGTCATACCATTGCCCCTTCCCACAATATCACACTTTACCCAAATCAGCGCGCAACAACCCAATACTGGTGTATGGTTCAGAAACTTGGAAAATTAACAAGCAATTAGAAAATCGAATTGAGTCTTTGGAATTATGGATATCCTTGGCTCCTAGATCGACCCAGCCTTGAGTGGGTACCAGGTACAGTCCTGGGAAGTAAAGGCGACAGGCATAACGCTGACCACATCACCCACCAAGTGCCGCTTGGTTTATAAAATATAGGTCTGGGCCCTATATAGCCAAATACGCCTGAAATGCGTGGAAACGGGTCCTTAAATATTAATAGACAGAAAAACAGGACGTATTTCATAGAGAAAAAAAAAAAAAACAGTCTTACACAGAGGGTTTAGTAAAGACTGAATCAAAAGAGAATTAATGAAAACCTTTTAATGATGCTTAATCTTTGTATTGCTATGACGATCTTCCTGAATTCTGTCGAACAATCTTCATTGCTATTTATAATGGAGCCTGGATATTCACAGTTTGTTACATTTTCAATCTCTTCTTCATTTATTGTCATTGTTGGATGACAGCCATCAAACACTCACTGTTGCATAATAATATTCCAGTATGTTTTTTGTGTGGTATAATCTGAGTCTGTCTTTAAACGAAGCCGCTTTGATGTTAATGTATCATTACGCATGGCAAATCCATGCCTTGCTTTTGTTTATTCTTGATATTACATCTTTTACAGAATTACCATTTGGAATAACTTTACTGCAAATGTATATAAGTTCTTAAACTCGTCTGTTGCTTCATCTATCTATCTATTGTCTTCTTCACTTTTACCGGGTTGCAGCCCAGTGTCGTGGTTTAAAATATTTGTTTTGTGCCTCTCGCGTGATTTGAGTGACAGTTTTCTGGATCTTCTGGCCGTATTCAGCTACTCCATCTATCCATATTTTCCTGGGTCTTCCTCTGGCCTTTCTTCCCGATGTTCTACTGTAAAAGGCCTTATAGGCAATCTGATCCGGTTGCATTCTTACTAAATGGCCAAACCACTTCATTCTCTGTCTTGCAATATGTTCCATGCATGCTCTTGTTCAAACTTTGTCTCTAATGCTGACGTTTGTGACTCTGTCTCTTCGTGTATTGTTGGTGACTCTTCGGAGACATCGCATTTCACACGCAGTTATTTTTTGCATATGTGATTTGTTCATTGTCCACGTTTGGCACTGATAACATAACGTAGGGATGAAAATGCTGTTGATCATCCGTTGTTTGGTTGGTAACGAGATCTTTGGATGACGAAGAAGTGGGGCCAGTTGGTAGTTGACTGCATTGGCTTTTTGAACTCTAGCCTGTATCTCTTTATCGAGTCTTCCATCTTCTGTAAATATGCATCCTAAGTACTTAAATTCTTGAACTTGTTCTAATTGTATGTCATTGATCTTTATGTTTACATTACTGTGTTTCTTTCCTATGGTCATTACTTCCGTTTTTGAGGTGTTTATTTTCATGTCAAATTTTGTACAGTTAGTGAGCAATGAATCAACATGTTGTTGTAGTTTTTGTTCTTCTTCTTGTAACAAACATTGGTCATCTGCAAAGAGTAGTTCATTTATAATATCTGTGTTTTGGTTTGACTCCTGTGCAATTATATCCATATATGTGATGAAGAGCAGGGGTGATAGGACACATCCTTGTCGTACTCCTGGCGTAATGGGGAACCAGTCTGTCATACCTTTCGTTGCTTCATCGTTTAAAATAATCTGATTGTTTTCTGATTTTTTTTCCTCCTTACGTTTGTTGTATTGCTGCTATTTGTCCCAAGTTCCATATTAAAAGCGTTTGTCGAAAGTATGTCAATCTTGTCATTTGCATTCGCAAAGCTGCATGGGGGGGGGGGGGGGGGGGGGGAAGGGGGCTTCGTGGTCTCGAGACATGCCAAAAATTTTGGCAGTTTGAAATCGATAAGAGTAGCCTAACGGTGCTGCCCGGGCACAATTTTGAAGTAAAAAACTACCAACAGTTTTTCAGGATAATTGCCGGTGCTGCAGAGCCTGTGCACTGTGCTGAGCATTTTCGGACTCGGAATTGAGTTAGACAAAAACAAAAAAACAACAACAACGGAGCACTTATGGGTTCCTAATCGTGTTCTATGATGTATGTCTGTTGTTTAAATACTGTAAAAACTTTAAACTTCACAAAGCTGCCTCTTATAAGACTGGTATCATCTGCACAATAGAAATCTAAAACTGAGGAAATTTGTCATCTATTACTATCTCTTGTAACTTCCTTCATCGTCCAGTCAATAGCCAGGTCAAACAAACAGGCTGATAATACACAACCCTGTCTAACTCTAGTGTCGATAAAGAAACTTTAACAATCGACTTCACCGCGAAAAGTGCACATTTCGGATTGGCGAATCGTCCATATGTACACGTGGATTAGCACTTGAAATAACAGATCACGTCCTGCAAGACTGTCCCAAATACAACATATCAAGGTAAAACCTTGGCTAAGAAAAACACCGGTACAAGCCAAACGTTAATTGTCGCTGAGTAAATTACAACAGACATTAAAGTTTATATTAGAGACAACATTTCAGATATAGGTAATCTATTTGAAGGGAGCGAAAGAAGAAGAGAAAGATACAGAAACTCAGTCTTATGAAAATCTCATTCTACATTCCAATGTAACTAAAAGTAAATTGCGTTGCTCACATTTACTTTTTTTCTGATACCTGATACTATAAGTTCATTTCCCAGAGTAAAAATCGTTTGTTATACATAATTACTTTTATTTCCTCCTCATTCTTTTGAATCATTTACAGGGGACTTAACCATTACAATTCTAACGTTTACGAAAGTAATTTGCGTTTGTTTCCTTTTATTTTATAGTAGAATATGTTATTAATTTGCTCTTTTTTAAGTGTCTGGCCCGTTATTCGCGCCCTGATTTACGGAATGCATTTTGTTTTGTTTGTTAATTTTAAAGCCCCACCTCTGCTGTCGTTGAGGGCCCTAAATATGTTAAACGGGGTTTGTGTTACTTGCGCCGGGAGATTCTCATCAGAACTGAAAGTCAGTTAGTCAGTTTGTATGGACAGAAACATTTATTACACTCTACAGTTTTAGCATGAGCTTCCATATGTTTAAACACATTATAAACAAAGCAACCAGTTGTATGAGAGTGGTACAGTGGGAGAGATTGAGGCCCTCACTACTTAATATTTTCATAGTCAGTGGTTCATATATTACCGCCATCCTCCATTATAAACACAGCCTGATTAAAAACAGAGCAATATTTATAAATGCCATCACCACCAGCTACAACAAACACATCAAGATGAAGAAAATAAAAATAAATAAATATCATCAACATTATCGTGTTGTACTATATCACACAGGGCTCACATTTTATTCTTCCATTCCCCTCTATCCTGTGCAATCAATATCTCTGAGAGAATATAGCCCAGCAATTGGACATCTCTCAGCAAAGTTCCTTCTAGGGTTTCTTTTGTGCTTTCTTGCTTCCTCAGTCCGTTCACTTCTCATGTCAGTGCCTGTCTGGCGATTTCCTGCTCTTATATTCTCTGGATGTCTCCTATATAGCGCTATCTAGTTTTACTTGTAACTGTGGTTACCAGTGGCTGCCGAGAAATTTCTCTTAATTCTTCATCTTTTTTCTTCTTCTTCTTCTTCTTCTTCTTCTTCTTCTTCTTCTTCTTCTTCTTCTTCTTCTTCTTCTTCTTCTTCTTCTTCTTTCTTCTTCGGATTCTTCTTCTTCTCTTTCTTCTTCTTCTTCTTCTTCTTCTTCTTCTTCTTCTTCTTCTTCTTCTCTTCTTCTTCTTCTTCTTCCTCTTCTTCTTCTTCTTCTTCTTCTTCTTCTTCTTCTTCTTCTTCTCTTCTTCTTCTTCTTCTTCCTTCTTCTTCTTCTTCTTCTTTCTTTCTTCTTCTTCTTCTTCTTCTTCTTCTTCTTCTTCTTCTTCTTCTTCTTCTTCTTCTTCTTCTTCTTCTTCTTCTCTTCTTCTTCTTCTTCTTCTTCTTCTTCTTCTTCTTCTTCTTTCTTCTTCTTCTTCTTCTTCTTCTTCTTCTTCTTCTTCTTCTTCTTCTTCTTACTTATTCTTCTTCTTCTTCTTCTTCTTCTTCTTCTTCTTCTTCTTCTTCTTCTTCTTCTTCTTCTTCTTCTTCTTCTTCTTCTTCTTCTTCTTCTTCTTCTTCTTCTTCTTCTTCTTTCTTCTTCTTCTTCATTCTTCTTCTTCTTCTTCTTCTTCTTCTTCTTCTTCTTCTTCTTCTTCTTCTTCTTCTTCTTCTTCTTCTTCTTCTTCTTCTTCTTCTTCTTCTTCTTCTTCTTCTTCTTCTTCTTCTTCTACTTCATCTTCTTCTTCTTCTTCTTCTTCTTCTTCTTCTTCTTCTTCTTCTTCTTCTTTTTCAGCCTTTCGAGCCCTTGAGGTTCATTGCTGCAGAAATCACCCGCCTCCACTCACCTCTCTGGTTGGCTTTCTCTTTCCAGTTAGTAATACCAAGTGTTTGCAGGTCTGTCTGGACGTTATCTCTCCATCGTCTTCTTGGTCTGCCTCGTGGTCTACGACCATTCATCTCCCTTATGTGTACAGTTTTTTTTTAACTCTCTTAGTCTTAGTCTCATTCTTGGTCGAGGTTTCACCATAATCGGGTTTCCCCCATACTTGCTCCGTTCCTGTGCCAGTGAAAAAAAAAAAGTCCACCACTGTCCTATTAATTAAAAAAAAACAACTGGTGAACAAACAAATAGTCCCGGCACAATCCAAAAATATGTGTACTCTGTAAATGTGTATTTCAGTTGTTAGAGACGCCAAAGCCAACAATCGCCTCCAGAAATTCAGTTCGTAGTTGATAGAGGTAGTCGGGCACGGTGAGCTAATTAATATACACGCGTAAAAAAAATTACATAAGGTATTTCACCAACTCATAAGTAAAGCGGCTACCGGCTATATTCAATGCATTGACACGACACAATCGACACACACATGATAGACACTCTACAGGGAAAACAAACACAGCTCACAGAGCTACAACCAAGCATGCCACTCAGTAGCTCAGGTAGCGAAACCGTAGACTACCGGCCTTATGTGGAAACTGCATTAACAAAGCGCTGTCTGAAGAAAAAATAACTTCGAAGTTTAACATTCCTTTCCTCCATTTTGGCCAGGAGTCAGGTGTTACGTCTTTGTCATCTGCCATTCTCTCGATATGCCCAAGCCATCTCAGTCTGTTAGATCTCATTGTACCAGTAATCAGTGATTTAAACAGATTATGAATTTGGTTGTTGCTTCTCACTCTCCATTCTCCGCTGTTTGTATCTTTAATGGGTCTAAAGATTCGTCACAATACTCTGTTTTCGAAAAATTTTTAATGAGACTAGAGACATATAAAACGACTGGTCTTATCAACGTTTAATATGTTATGATCTTGTTGTTGCGAGATAGAAATTTTAAATTAAGCAGGGGTTGAAGGACAAAGTATACTTTATTTCCAGATTGTATTCTCTTATTTCTCTACAAAAAAAAAAAAAAAAAAAAAAAAAAAAATACACAACAACAGAAAAATAAATTAGACGGCTTCAAGGGTTCCCCCCTTTGTTTATTTATGTGACTGACGTGTAACACAATTGAACCTAACAATCAAATCTCTTTCTTTAATGTTTGTGTATTCTAGACAAAGCATTACGGTCTTTCGTGCTTGTAAATTGTTGCTTTGTTTGTTTTTTGAGCTATGCTTCGTTAATATACATTTCTGTAACTTCGGTGCCATTGCAGGGGTGAGATGAATGCTGTCCGCATTCCATAGTCGTGGATTTCAAGCTGTACGATAGACATGCCAGTGTGGACACCTTTTATGGGGGAGGAAAGGGGGAGGGGGAGGGAGAAATGCCTACTTGACTATGTTCTTCGTACGCTTGTTTCCATAGCGAGGCGTACACGCCATTTGGAAGTGACAGGCTCGATTCATGGCACGGTAACTTTAGCTTTCGATTTTTATGTTATCTTGTGTGTCATTCTTTCTACTTTTTTCTACGAGTGCCGGTCAATAGATTGTCTCTTTATTAATTCTTTCAGTACCAAAGAGCTCATACTACGTTTCTTGAACATCTTTATGGTTATATGAAGCTCTTGTCTTGATAGACAACTGGTATTTTAACATTTCAGTCCCAAACAGGTATATTTTAAACTAATTTATTTCTAGGTATTCGTTGCCTAAAGTAAAAAGGTAAAGGTTAAGTCGGGAGATGTGAACCAGCGTTATTGAACACGGTTATAAACCACAAGTGCTCTGCCACCAGAGCAGGCAGCTGATAAGAAACTGTCCGCCTGTGTCACAGTCTGCACGCAACTCCTCAGCTACAGCGACGTTCCTGGAGGCTCGGTGAGCCCCGGGGAACAGCCCGGTTTCGAGCACCGGCCCTGGGCTGCAGCTGGATTTGAAAGCGAGCTAATTATTGTTTACATCCACAAAGATTAAATAACAACACAACTGGCTGAAGGCTCTTCTTTCTTCTTCTTCTTCTTCTTAAAATCCATGTTCTGTGACGTTGAAAGTCATGTCTGTCCATTATCTTCAATCTCGTGTACTTTCAATTAACTATGACACAGATGACCCTCCATGCCATGATGTCAGACGGTGCAGTACCTGTTCTCTCGGTCTCCCTCTGCCTCTTCTTCCCTCCAAATTTCCTAATTGTACGATCCTTCTCATTATATGATGAAAGAATTAGGATTGTCTCTTTCTGATACTTGCAATCAGTTCCCTTCCTGAGTCAGTTTCTTTTAAGACATCCTCAGTCCAGGGTATTCTCATCATTCGTCTAGAAAGCCACATCTCGGCACCTTCCAAATAATTTTTCACTTATCTGACAGCTGTCAATGATTTACTTCCGCATATCAAGATAGGATTTATTAGCTTTTAAGAATTCATTTTCTTATGTCAGTTGACAAAGAAAGATTGCATAACATTTTCTTCATTTTGTAAAATGCTGCCTTTTCTTCAGCTATTTGACTTTCAACTTCCTTAATATATGTTCAATCTGATGGTATCAGAGCACCCAACTGCTTAAACTTTTGGAATATCAGGAATTGTTATAACAGCTAAACAAGGAGCAAATCGTTTAGAAAAGATATGATGCAAGTAGTTACCAGTCAACCAAAGGAGTTATTAACTTATTAGTCCATTTGCCTTTGTCCAGCAGTGTCTCTGATGGACATTTACGACCATAATATCTGGGACTTTTAAGCTTACTGATTTCTGATTTAAAACTCGACAACATAGCACACCGGACATACTCATAAATGCTCCGTCTCCTGCAGCAAAGGTCTTCAAATATAGATACCGACAGTTCCTGTATGACACTGAATATGCAAACGCCGTTCTCTTCCTTTTGTATGCCTCCTTGCCGAATACTTTCCCTGATTTCTTATTCACACATTGTTACACATGTTACGTCATCTAACCTGGTGTCTGCTGTCAGCATTTGTTTATAAATAGTCCTCAGAAAAATTCCTTTGTCTAGGATGATTGTTCCTGCTGCTAGCACTCCTGCATATTTTTTTTAACTCATTGGGGTAAAACAAGTTAAAGTAAAAACTACCGTGAACTGAATTTGTTTAAAAAAAAAAGTAAATTGTACCTGAGGTCAAAGCGTTGTGATCTATTTGCGGAGTAAATCTATTATGGAAGACAAACACCCTAGCTGTTTATTCTTTAGTGGACAATTAAGGGATTTAAAAATAAAAACACGCCCATACATCAAAGGCGCCCTGAACAACTCTCCTTGTACATGGTCAGCATGATCAGAGTGGGCGATACCTAGCGATTGACCCAGGCAAGCATTGCTTTGAAATAAACTACAATATTAGACTGGAGCCACCGTGGTGTAGGAGCTAGACGCTCGCCTGTGGATCGGAAGGTAATGGGTCAGGTCATGACGGAACCAGACAGAAAAAAAAATGCGTACCAGGAACAATCCTAAGAAGTAAAGGCAGCCAGTGTTATGCTGCCCACATCACCCACCGAGTGCCAATTAGTCCATAGAATATGGTTTAGCCCTATATGCCCAATACGACTAAAGGCACGAAAAAAGGCTCTTTTACAGTAATATACATATGCGCCGGAATGTTGGGTTAGGCGTTGTGAACTAGCTTCGTAATGTTGGGGTGCCGGGTTTCATCCCATCTGCGGATGGTTAGTCTTGGGTTGGTTTCGACAGTGGTGCTGAGAGCTGGCTGTTCAGAAAGCAACGGCAAACTACTGAACGTAAATATGTGCTTAGAAAAAATACAAAAGCTGAAAAATGCTGGGATTGGTTCTGCAACGGCCTGTAAAGGATACGCAACTAGGGTAGCATCCAACTACAATTTTCATGTGTGGTAAAAAGAGATGCTTAGCCCTCGTACACATTTTGAAGGGGGGGGGGGAAGAAGAGACGAAGTCTTGTTTAAGTGCGTAATAATAATATATATTAAATTTTAAACAAATATAACATAATATATGAAATACCATGGAATTAGTAATGTGTTGTTGTTTTTGTTGTTGTTGTTGTTGTTGTTGTTGTTGGGGTTACATTTTTCAAAGGAAAGAGGACTTAAGAGACCTAAGCGACCAGGGAACGGCGCCTCTGTGTCAACTTACCCTAGGCCTCATCCATCTTATCAAGCACAGTCACGCTTTTCCTTTTTGTGTTTGTCAACTTGTCAGCGTGGAAGAGAAAATAGCTCCATCTTGTAGTCGGTGAAGGCTTTGGAGAACTACCATAGATACACATGAGCAGGGACACTCTATAGTGTACTTTTAACATCAAAGAGGTTCTATTTACTATACTGCTGTTGTGCTTCTAATACTACTGTCGCATCATTTTAGAGCAGGCAATTTACCTGTTCATTACATACATGTAGAATACATGACAAAGCAGATATGGTCAAGGCCCTTAGGACAAGCAACGGAATCAGTCGAGAAACGAGAGAGAATGAGGCATCTGAGTGTAACCAGAGGGTCTGACCGGCTCACTACATTCAGAGGAAAGGCTAGACGGACATATAACCAGATTGGACCGGTACCATCAAAACTAGAACTTCTGGGCTGGCTGCTAAAGATGCTGACGGAGCACTCGGGAAAATGCCCCTAGTGCTGTGATGTCAATTCTTGACTCAACTCAACTACAGATATGTAGAAAGCATGCTGAGAAACATTAAAATTACTAACTTGTAACAGTTAAGATCCGCTGCAACTTACCCCCAAAACTTCACTACGCAGACAAGATATAAGAGGAAATAAAGCATTTAATTAAGTCAGCTTAAAAAACACAAGGAAGATCAAAACCGGTTCCTGAATTTTAAAGAAAACAAACAATAATCTCATAGACAAAACTACCTGTCGTTCAAATAGTGATGAATGGTGAATAGTGAAGAGATTGACAGTCAGAAACTTTAAATATCCAGAATGTTCAACAGAAGTCGGTGGCTAAGCATCCGCAAGCAATTAAAGGTCACATTTTATAGAGCATGAATCATTCTTGTAGCAACATACGAATGTGTGCCATGGACTATCTTACAATCATTCAAGAAGAAAGTATGGGATTCTAAAAATGGAATGCTATAGAAATATTCTCAGAATACCATGGAACATCAAGGAAAGGTCTACTCTGAACAACATCCGTCTGGCAAACTGAAATATTTTAGAGCTATCAAGAGCCATGGTGGATTAGAAAGACCAGTAGCTGAGGGCATAGTATCGGGAATGAAGGGCAAGGGCCGACCAGCACGAATATTGGCATAGAAAAATGTCATGAAGTGGCTACGAAGCTGGAGAGCTGGTAGGAAACTGGGGTTCAGTGTGTTGTGATGGAAGAGACGTTCCGTAAAAGACCTGTAACATGATGATGATCTGAGTTGTCGATTTCGCCTGTTATCATCTCACTTCTGTCACTACTAGTTACACGAGTTCTATGTGAAGAGTCACAGATACAAGAGACAGGATTCAATAGCGCGTGTTTCAACAACACTAAAGGCACATGTTTATAGAAGGATATGCTCACATCCCTCTTCTTCGTGTCTTCTTCTTTCTCCTCATCCTCCTTCGCCTCTTCTTCGGGAACTGCCTCCTCTTCCGCCTCCTCCTCATCTCTAACCTTCTTCTTCTTCTTCATCTTCTTCTTCTTTTTCTTTTTCTTTTTTTTCTTTTTCCTCTTCTGCGTTCGGCGTTTAACCAGTACTTGACATATTTAGTTGTAGTTTACGGCTAGGCTGAGATATTCGCGAATCTCGGCTCAACAAACACAAGTTCACCAAACCTTTAATTGTGGCGTTTGCGACATGCTTGGTAATAAGGCAGCTGGTCTATTATTCCCCTTCCCCTCCCCTTTTCCCCTTTAAAATCCGGCCCATGAACCTACAAGGAAAAGACAAAACGTGACTGAGTGAAGGTATCATTAGAAATCATTGGTAAAACATGTTGTCACTATGGTGAGACAGAACAAGGCATGTACCGCGGGACGAAGCAAGGAAGTCCATTGCGGGAGACGCCTGTAAACTATCTTCTTTCAATGTCACCCCAAGGAAGGGGTCGGAGAAGATTAATGGGGGGAGACAATAACATTCCCCCGTCACGGAATGGCCTACAGAATTCAAGTGTGTATTCATGGTAGCAGGTAGGTTCGTTGGCTTCATTTTTACATTTTACACATTTTCATTTAACAGGTAAGAGGTAAATTTGCAGGAAAAAGGTATTTAAGATATCTAGACAGGCTGATATATAGGGAGGCAGACAGAGGAAGAGTTTCACAGACAAGCAGACGAACACACACAGCTAGAAGTAAAAACACATTTTCAAACAGACATACAGATTTCCAACAAGTGAACGAGAAGCATTTGTAGACCGACTGGCATACATGCGAGTAAGGCATGGTGAAGCACGTCTATTTCGTTTTCGAGGCCGAGATAGGAGATATTATAACCAAACTCTCATGGGAACAGTTAGTAGAGGTACCCTTTTGTGGCTGCTGCATCGGAGGACTGAGCATGCAGTTAACTCGTCAGTTAACTTTAAAAAAAAAAAAATAATACATCCGATGAGATACAACATATGCTTCTTCTTCTTCTTCTCTTCCACCTTGTACCTCATCGAAGCGTCGGGGGAGATGTAATGTTCGTTGATGAGCTCTGTCAAGATCACTATTAAGACTGATGTTCATTTCTGTAAGGCTGTTCTTAATTCCATTACTCCATATTTTCCGAGGTCTTCCACACGCTCTATACCCGTTTTAACGTTTTAGTGTGGCTCGCTGTGGCAAATAGTACCAGGGCATTCTTGTTAGGTGTCCAAACCACTTCATTTGTTTTTCTTTGATGACCTGTAAGACTGGGTTTTTTCCTGGCATACGTCTGATTTCATGATTTCGTATTCTGTCTTTCCTTGAAACTCCTGCAGTTCTTCTAAGGCATTTCATCTCTGTTGTCACAATGTTACGTTCATTGGAGGATGTAAGTGTCCACGTTTGGCATTGATAGCATATGCTCATCATCATCACTTCTCTTTAAG
>CAJHNH020005219.1:17500-20000 GCA_905116865.2 Candidula unifasciata
CGCCTACACACGCCAGCATGTCACACATATACGCATTCAAACATATCATACGTACTGCAATTAATTATAACTAGTAATGCATTGTGGATTATTAACTACATTTAAGGTGGCATGTAATCACTGATAATCATGAAATGAAAGAGTTTGCGGTTAAATGAGTAAGGACTTTTTGTAGTTTTCAGATCGGGTGGAAGATGGTTCCATAAATGAGCAGCAGAATATGCTAGACTTGTTTTAAATAAATCAATTCTGGGTTTAGGCAAATGTAATAAACCTAGTCGCTTGCTATTCTTAGGATTAGATTGAATAAATCGGTCTATGTAATTTGGAGTATCTTTAGATAGGATTTTGTGAATAAATTTGGCCTTATTAAAAATTAAACGTTTACTAAATGGCAGAAGCCTTAGATGTCCATATAAAAGATTTTTCTCAACGTAGTTTCTAGATAGATAGAAACTAGGCGTAAGGCCCTATTTTGTAGAGAACTCAGCCGTTTGACATTAGATTTGGAGCAGCCATCCCAAATTGTGGAACAATAGTCAACATGCGTTTGAATGTAGGATACGTAAAATATTTTACGTGTATTTTCGTCCAGAAAGTGCTGAATTTTTCCAAGTTGATATACTTTTTGTGCTACTTTTTTTGGTCATGGCATGAACATGGGAACTCCAAGTTAGATGGCTGTCAATTAAAACACCTAATGTTTTGTGTTCAACTACATTAACAATAGGTAGCTTGTCAATGAAGAGCTCAAGCGGTGGCTTGTGTACAGCTAATGTTTGTAGCTTTTGCCTAGTTGTTATCACCATAGATTTAGTTTTATTAATATTAATTTGCATGCGATATCATTGCTCCATTTTATGAGTTTATCTATTTCTTTCTGTAAAGAACGTTCTAATTCATTACAATTGTCATGACTAGTATATATTGTACAGTCGTCAGCAAACAGATCACATGTTATACTGAGATAGTAACGGAAGGTAGATAGATATAAGTAGCAAACAGATAGATAGACCCAATGTTGAACCCTGAGGAACGCCTATATTTAACTGTGTAGATTTTGAATAATAGTTAGAGAGGGAGATACCTGCTGCCTATCAGACAAAAATGATTTTATTAATGTCACTAAATAGTCGTTAGTTTTTAAGGTCTTTAGTTTACTAAGATAAATATTGTGATCATACCATGTCAAAGGCTTTCTTATAGTCAACAAATACGGCACCAGAAAATTTTGTCATTGTTGATGTTAAGGTGCCAGTTGTCTGTCATTTTTGTCAGATAGATAGTTTGACAAGAGTGTTTAGGTCTGAACCCTGAGATAGATAGATCGACTATTAGACTATTTAGATAGATAATGCTGAAACATTATTTTATGTATGTGTTTCTAGAATGGTTTAGATAGTGATAGATAGATAGATAGAGAAATGATAGATAGATAGTTGCCTAGAGAATTGTTGTCAGCTGAAGATAGTTTAAGCAGAGGATAAACCTTAGCAATTAGAATGCTGATAGATAAAGTAGTTCTTGGCATAGACTGATAGATATATAGAAACGTTAAGGATCAGAACGACAGGATGCAGCATAGATCGAAGGATTCGATTACTGATTCCATGGAAGCCAGAGATAGATTGATAGCTTGAAGTAGATAGATGGATAGACTTCAGCAACAGATAGATAATAGAGGAAGGATCAGATAGATAGATAGATATGATAGCATTTTTACTCACAGAATGAAGCTAGTAAGCTTAAGTACACTGGTAGTCTGGTATTGTAGGACTTTAGGATTCTCTATTTCTGATAGGAACAAAGATAAATAGATAGATAGATAGATAGATAGATAGATAGATAGATAGATAGATAGATAGATAGATAGATAGATAGATAGATAGATAGATAGATAGATAGATAGATAGATAGATAGATAGATAGATAGATAGATAGATAGATAGATAGATAGATAGATAGATAGATAGATAGATAGATAGATAGATAGATAGATAGATAGATAGATAGATAGATAGATAGATAGATAGATAGATAGATAGATAGATAGATAGATAGATAGATAGATAGATAGAGAGAGATAGTAGATAGATAGATAGATAGAGATAGATAGATAGAGATAGATAGATAGATAGATAGATAGATAGATAGATAGATAGATAGATAGATAGATAGATAGATAGATAGATAGATAGATAGATAGATAGATAGATAGATAGATAGATAGATAGATAGATAGATAGATAGATAGATAGATAGATAGATAGATAGATAGATAGATAGATAGATAGATAGATAGATAGATAGATAGATAGATAGATAGATAGATAGATAGATAGATAGATAGATAGATAGATAGATAGATAGATAGATAGATAGATAGATAGATAGATAGATAGATAGATATATAGATAGATAGATAGATAGATAGATAGATAGATAGATAGATAGATAGATAGATAGATAGATAGATAGATAGATAGATAGATAGATAGAT
>CAJHNH020005220.1:0-24208 GCA_905116865.2 Candidula unifasciata
GTGCCAACCGTCACCTGTGACATGCTTGTCAGTAAAATTATTAGAAATGTATGCTTTGTCTAGAATACTGAGAAAGAATCGCTTAGTGTGATGTTCTTGTAGGGTAAACAGTCAAGTCAAGTCAACTTCCTTACATATTCGCTAGACTATATTTTAAAGTTTATGTCAGGCACATTATTATGTGCTAAACGTATAACAGTCATTTTGATACAAGCCTGGGGTACCAGTGTTGTCGTTTGTGCGTGTATAAATGGTTGTATGTGACGGCGTGAAAGTAAATGTATACATTGATAATTACATTAAATTTTGACTAAGGGAAAAAGACATAAATATTGTTAAATTCAAATGAAACCAGTGAGATTGAGAACAAATCTCATCAGAACATCTGAACCTGTGTGGACTATGGTATGATCATTTGTAATCTATCAAGATTCACCCAGCGGGTCAAGAAGGTCAGCTCTGTCATACTCGTAAACAAGGGACTTTTCCACTAAACCAATGGCTTATTCCGCATGGTTTGTTCCTAACGTTTTGTTTCCCTGTTCTTTTGGAGTAAATAAAATAGTATTTTTAAAGAACATGTACTCATAAAAGAAGCAGATTTCTGATTTGGCACGGGATTTCGTGCAATAAGTAAATGTTCTAGAGATGCTCTACATGTAATTTAATTACATCGCTAGAGAGATAATACAACACAACGATTGTCCATGCTCATCCCTGCAGAGTGAGGCAGACACTTTGACAGTGAACAAGCAACTAGAAAATTGAACTGATTCTCCAGAAATGTTGGTATAAAAAAAGAATATTTCGTAAAGAATTTGAAAATAAAATAGTTCTGAAATGACAGCAAATGAAAAGGGAGCTGTGAAATAAATAAATAGGAATTGATTAAAGTATTTCTACCACATTGTAATACATTTATGTTAAAAAAAAAAAAAAAATACTGCAGGGAAACGTGAATGTAAGCGACAAGGTGATTACAACGATAAATGTGTGAGGACAATAGCAGACTGAGTGTGTGTACTACCAAGACAAGGGAAAAACAGCCAACCTTTAATGTGTGGATGGCATCTGATTGATTGACTGAATTAAACGCTTTGACTAGTCTATAGAGAGCTGACTGTCAATTTACTGCACATACAACATACGCCTATTCTACAAAATTAAACTGTATTTTGAAAACTGTTGACTTGAGGTGGACATGGGCTGACACACTGAGCGACTCTAAATCATCGGTTTCAATCTTGTGTACGTCATATCATCAGCTCGACTGCAGTCGCTCACCCTTTTGTCTACGTCATCTCAGTATTCAGAAAGCTGTTTCACTTTTTTTTAAAGGGCCGTAGCTATTTTAAAAACTGTCTAGAAAAAAAAAGTTAATCTGCTGTAGCTGCTGCTTGTGTCCCAATTAGTAATCAAGGGATACAAGCACATTTTCCGTAGAACAAAGGGAAATGATACACACTTTATCTTATATAGACACAATGCAAAGGTCATCAAGTGATATAACTTACACTCACAGTCAATGTGCATTACTTCGCTTGTGCCAAACAGACTATTACATATTTACAGTTAATTGCAATCTTTCTGGTGTTCCTTATTGAAACAGTAGGTAATGAGGCTTGTTTAGATGAAAACTCGTTGTAAATTGCGTTTAATAAAAATATTCGACCATGTATAGGCGTTTATCACCACACATGCACACTTTCTGATTTCAAATTTGCATTTAAAATTTGTGACAGGTACATAAATTGTACCTAGTTATGTAACGTGTGATATCCTGACAAATAATTAAGGAAATATCGGTATTCAGTGTAACGATGAACACGAGTTACTCTGAGTGTGTATAAGTGCATGCGTGCCGGAAGTTGTATGAGGCTGTGTGTGAATGTGTGTAGGTGCAAGAGTAACCTATCAAAAGTTACACACAGACAGCTGTGTGATCTTTATAACAATTCCATGTCATTGCTTTCGTGACAACTCCTTTCGATGTTTGTTGTTCCAAAGAAAACATTGAAGTGCACTTACGTTTTTTTTTTTTTTTGGGGTCTTTTTTGAGAACTGAAAATTACACCACTTAAGAGTCAGTGACCGGTTTTATAGCCGACTACACATTCTAAAAGGGTTTTTCTTTTTTCAAAAAACATACATTGGTGTCAACATGCACCATCTCGTCTTTGAATGACAAGTGTGCATCTCATCGTCCTAAAGCCACTTTCTCAAATTTATTTTATTTTTGAGTACATAAGCTTCGTCGTCTCCCTGTTGAGGTGATTTAAGAACCGATATCACAGCACTCGGGACATTCCTATAAGTGCTCCGGCCCCATCTTCAGCAGCCAACGAAGAATTCCAATACCAATAGTGCCAGTAGCAGTCTTATTATATATCCAGTCTTTTATTAGTATATCCCCATCTATGTTCACCAGACTGTTTCTCTGATTGCGTAATCTTACCACAGTATCGGCCAGTAACGTATCCCCACATGTTCTAACTCACTTTACACACCCGCTATGTCACTAACTCACCAGACTGTAATGATCACTGTTCTGCCCCACATTGTACACGGTTTTCGCCAACGATTTGTATAGGCATCGTAAAGTCCGTCTTTACCTCTCATTAAGATGTTTAACAGCAATACCCGCTGGGTGGATGCACGAGCACTGGTTAATAGGACACATCTGTCGAGGCGGGGATTTGAAGATTTTACTGTCCGGCTGGCTGGTGTATCTTCTAGCTCTTGTGGACATGCGATTGCCTTCTAATTTATACTGAACTTGATTGTGACCAACAATGAAATTGACAAGGGAAACACACACAATCCGTGTTTCCAATCAAGGGAAACAATCTGATTTGTTTGAGTTATTTTTTTTTTTTTTTAAATAATTAATTGTTATGAAATATCACACATCTAATTGTGTATACACTTTATAAGCAGCGTGGGTTCAGGAATAGTATTTGAATTGAAAAATCAATGAAAAGCAAATCAGCATTGACAGAACAATGGTCAAAAAACGTTGTAAAACTGTATGACGGTCATCTATATATATAAAAATCAATGTTTGTGTGTTTGTTTCACCCCTACAGACTCGGAAACCACTGAACAGATTTAGCTGAAATTTTCAGGATATGTTTGTTGAGATACCGGATTTTGAACTGTCGTGGTTTGAAATTCAACCTGTCACTGTTAGAGATATACGCAACTAATATTAATAACTTTAGTGATTTCTAATTATAGCCACGTTAGTAATTGCGCATGCGCCGCCGTAGTCAGAACGCAAGGCTTCCGCCATTCGCCGGCGAGTTACGTGCAGCCAACGCCTTCTCTAATACATAGAGTAGGTCTAGGTACAGCAAACAAGACTATCTCTATATTTGCCACAATAACCATATTAAACACGATTTCTATTTTCTGTTTTTTTTTCAAACAACCTTCGATGGGGGGGGGGGGGGGGGGGGAATCAAGGACAATCTCGACGTCGGCGCAGACATTGACTGCGACATTAACTTCATTAACCGTGTTAGACACGTGCGATTTCTATTGTTGTGCCGTTTCATTAATATATCTGGAGTATCTGTCTACAAGAAAACAATTGCCTGCTGCTTTGAATTGTGTTTTAATCAGGATACAGAAGTAGGGACACACATCTCTAATTGTTAAGTTCTCTTTTCCTTTATCCGATTGAGTGGCTGCTTGGTCGAATGGTTAGAACACTGGGTTCTTGTGCGGGAGACCTGGGTTGGAATCAGCAGTAGTTAATTTTTTTTTTTACCCCGGACTAAAATAATATCCTCATCTGCTCTGTCGTGGTGACAGCACTAGCCATGTTGCCTTAAAAAAAAAAAAAAAAGACAAGTAAATGGGTAAACCATCTTGATGAAATTATACATCCTAACCTGACCAGTCTGTGGCGACAGCACTTATGAACCAAATTGGCACTCTCTGTCTACTATTAAACAGATTTTCTTTTTCGGGGTTTTTTGCGGGTTTGTCTTGTATTGTATAATATCTGGTAGTCTTAGTTTCAGCTTCAAAAGCAAACGGGTCTCCCCATATTTGCTCCGCTCCTGTGCCAACGAAAAACACCCAGAATGTTTATCACAGTCCCTTGTGGAAAGATTGACAGACTGCTTCTCAGCATATCTAGCATACACTCGCATTAAAGCATACGGTAGCCATCCAAAGTGCTAACACAAACAGTCCAACATTAGAAATGCAGTTCATCATTGATGATAGCAGAACTTGTCGCCAACAGTTCAGCAGTTGTCCACGCGATCAATTTTAACCACATACGTTCACCGCCAACATTGCACGACAGGCATCACGCCATTTTCTGAATCTACAATTCACACCACCACGTTGTTTACAGTCGAAAATACATTCCAAATGCAATCCGCAGCTCACAGGGTCACGCCATGCATTCAACTCAGAAGATAGGCTACGAAACTATATCCAGTCTACAAATGGAGCAAAAATATTTCGGCCACCGTCCGGCAGAACCAAAAGAATTGCCTCTGCTTCGAACAGCGCCGCTGTCTAGCGTCCATTTTAACCGGAAGTGCGGTTGTATAACACATTTGATTGTATGTTCTTTTGAAGTCAGACGCACGCACACACATATAACCTGCACCAGTATCTATTGACAGTTTTACTAAGGCGATAGATCACATGAATGTACTGAGAATCAAAGAGTGGTCAACCATCATCATTTTCCTGGACAAAGACGAATGCAGCGTTTCCTAAGCAAGGTACTTTCGGTGTTACAAATTATATTAGGTACATCTACACATACCTGCCGAAAAAAGTGTATTCGAACAGCCAATGTTAATTAATAGCTACGTAAGAGATAACTCTCGCACACGTGTGATCGATAGTTGAAATGAATATGTTTTATGATTTTATGTCTCATACTGCAGTAAGCGTATATCTAACACAGTGTCTTAGTTGGATTCCCAGTAGACGTGAAAACCTACTACTGGCGGTCTGACTTCAAGGAATCGATGTATATAGAATGGCTGATTCCCTAATCGCAGACATTATCTAAGCATTTAATCTGTATCAAAACATGACTTTGTATCGTTTCCCTTGTTGTCGTCTGTATTGTATCCACTGAATGTGCTTACATCCCCTGATGACCACCAACAACAACTAGCAACATCTTTTGTATTCGTCATGTATGTACGTATTTTATTGCACATTTCAACGAATGAACACTTATTGTATGACACCTCATAGTCCCTAGCACGGTTGTCGGGTGTATCAGCATAGGAACGCACATATCGCAACTCGGATATACACAGTTAAACAAAAAAACTGACAATGCCGGACCTATGATGAAAAAGAAGAATCTAAAATGATCCTATTGTGTCATTTTTTGGGACACATCGTGAACATACGTGACCAATTGTTACATAAATAGGATTTTACAATGTGGTTTTAGAACCGTGTTGATCTTACATCATCGTAATACTAATCTTTGTCTCTGAGGGGTAGGAGCGGGGAGGTTGTGGTAGAGTTGGCATCAGACAATATAAAACCACCACACTAGCTGACCAAATTGAGAGCTACGATTGTATTCGGACATTGTCAACGCTCTAGCTTGACATCACTCCTGGCAGGCCCATCAGTTTCTTATGCATAGACTATCGTCACTATCTTATCATAAATAGTATATCCTTTATTAGACCTCCGCGAGCACACATCTATGACTGTGGACTGTCGTCCTGTTATTTGGTTGCTCCCACTTTTCCCCATCGTTTGACACTCCCGTTATTTCATTAGTCATTTCCACAAGTTAAACATCCACCTGTACAGTAAATAATGGACTTGTCCACGAGCGAAACATCCTGCTGTACAGTAGATCATGGTCATTGCCACGGGTGAAACATCCTGCTGTACAGTAAGTAAATCACGGACGTCCACGAGGGAAACATCCTGCTGTAATATCTCTGAAATTTAAAAATTAATTACTTTTAGTATATGTCTTTCTTTCAAGTGCCAGGTAGAAGAAAAATGTTACAGATCAGAACGGGAAAAGCTAAGTAGGAAAATAGGAAACACAGATTTATGTAACACGAAACCAGCAGCTAATTATTTCAGTGATGGAGTTTGATATGGGACTAATCACGTGATCTCACAGTCATCTGTAGGACATGGAGCACATGCAGAATGAACCTGTGTGAGTTATATTGGCCTGTACAAGAATACATCACAGGTGTACATGCATCACAGCCTTGCTGTCACTTTATGAAATAATACAATTTTTATAATTTGTAATTTTTTTTTCGGATAATCTGCTTTAAAATAGCAGAAGGCAGCAAACATTTTCTAGACGAGCTGTAGAACGATACCACTGGGCACATGCTGAAGAGTGGTGTCTCTTGGATGAAAAAAAGAATTCCCCTATCACAAATGTTTGTGCAATTGACAAGGTAATACACAGTGGTGAATGTGTGGCATTGCCGCTGAGCGGAGCAGCATTGCATATAATAATATTTACTTTGGTCTGAGGATGTCGGAAATAGATGGCTGAGGATACTGGATCATCAGTACATGAATTGGTCAATAAAAACTCACTCCTAGGTGATATAATTAGATACACAGGTGGTTCTGTAGTTTGAATTTGAAAAGTCGATGGAGTTTGATTGCACAGGAGAATAGACTTTGTTGAAAAAAAAAAAAAACAGAAGCCTTAAGTATAGTTTAACATCACCTGGTATGCGAATGAAGTGGGGGACCGCAGCTTTCTGATGGCTGACCAGTTGTACAACTTGACGTGTAGTCATTGCAACGGGCTCGCCGGACATGCTTAGAAAATCTAGACGCATGTCATTCAGCGAGGCTTGTATCTTTTGGTAGACAAGAATAAAATCATTTTCTGGATTCGTCTACATGCCAGTCTGTTGTGCCTGGCAATGAGCAGGTTCAGAGATAGTTTTGTGCATATTCGGTTGTTGTGATCGTGTGTTGTGGATTGTTCCTCTGATCGTCAGTTAAGTAGCTAGTTGACATTTTAACGTCATCTCTCCACGACACTCACCCCCCTCTCCCCCCCCCCCCCCCAATCCGCCAATTACTGCATCTGTCATTGATAATTTCTGTTGGATCGTATCGCTCGTTTGTAACTCGCATGGCTTTGATACTATTTTAGAAGTTTCCTTAAGTACTTCTGCCATGATGTTTCTTTGACGTTTCTGACATCTCAAGCTGCCCTTTTTTGCTGCTCTTTATTCTTCAAGATATTATGTCGGGAGTGTAACATCTCTAAATAATATCATGTCTCATAGTTATCAAGTGTCATGTAACATGTTGACTGAGATGTCGACCAGACCTCTCTATATTTTGTCTTCGCTGGCAGCATTTGCAATTACTGCAGTGGTGATTTTATGTTACAAAGTCACAATGCCATTAATAATCATTTCAAACGACCTGCAGTGTAATTCTTTACTTTTTTTTAAATTTTATCTAGATTTGTCATGGCGTGTTCCATAGTTTAGGTTCTAAATATATGATTAAATATGATTGTTAATAGCAGTTCTCGTCTGGCGAATCTGTTGATATAGTCATGTGGGTTGTTGAGGGTTAAAACTGTGTCGAAGAAAAACATATTCCAACCTGCAACATTAACATGCATTGTTTTGTCCATGCTCCAGGGGGGGGGGGGGGGGGGGGGGCATGTATATTACAACAAGTGGAGAAATACTGGTAATAAAAAGTAATACATCATCAGTATGAGTTACGAATGATGTGCACGTGTCGGATGTGGCAGGGGGTTTAGAAAAGATGACCAACTGGCAAGCGAATAAGGTTAAACTCATCCCAGGATGTGACGCCATGTGTGTGTGTGTGTGTGTGTGTGCGTGTGTGTGTGTGTGGATATTTTGAGGTCCCACCCAGTGTAGTCGGGGGTCTTATATTCCCTATGTGTTGAACCGGTTACTGGGACTTGTAGCCTTATAAATATTATCCGAATAGTGGCTCTTTCTGTCATCTGATTTTGTTTCGCTTGTTGTGTCGTCCAGGGGGATTGGGGGGGGGGGGGGGGGGGGGGGTGATCGTAACTCAAGCGTAAAAGGGAAACAACCACCGTAATTTATACATTTGTAAAAATCCTATACATCAAATGTAATGTCTCTCTTACAGTCATAATTTTATTCTTAAATTATAAAAATCGACATAGAATGTTTGAAGACAGGTCTTTGATTTGTAGCCGCTGTAAAGGTCCGAAATAAATAAAACACTGCTCTCTAGCAACAAATAATTATTCACCGCAAAACTAGTTTCGCTGAGCTGTGAACTGGAACATGATATTTATTCCGAAATACTGTTAACAAATCAGTTGCTTGAGAAACTATTTTTTGTCAGGTGCATACAACTGTACCTTACAATGTTAGAAAATAAATAAATCTGATTTGGAATCAGTAGACAAGTCTTGATAACCTATATTTCTATCTCAGTGATCTGAGCAATGTATTCTGTTCACCACACATTGGATCACATCGTGCATGACCCCGATATGTATAACTGTAGTGATCTGCCTGTTCTAGAAACAAAAAATATAAACGTGACCACGTACCACGTGCATCCTGCTGTTGACAGCCGATGTTATCAACATTTTCCGGTAATATTGTGGTCTGGTTAATTTGCGCCATTTCCGTGGCTAAGATTCCAATATGGCGTAAGTGTCGCTTTTTTTACAGGCTGAACGCTGCTTTTTGACTTTTCCCCATATGTTTCTTTTGTCCTTATCTTCCTGGTGTTGTTTCTCCTGGACCATCATTTATTGTGGACACACGATTGACTTCAACAAATCGATGTAGATGGAATGGCACATTCCTTTGTCATATACAATATCTTCACCGCTTATCAGTTTCAAAACACAGATTGTGTCGTTCTCCTTGTTACTGTGTCCACAGAATGTGTTTGCATCCCATGATCACCACCAAGAAGAAATAAGCAACGTTTTTGTATGCAAGTTTGTTGCTGTTTATTTTAAAAAAAGAACACGTATCCTTCAGTGTAATATTTCATAATCAGTAGAGCAGTTGTCCATGTAATCGTGAGTATCGCAGCGACCACAATTACACACGCAAAAAATTACAAAAACAAACAAACAAACCTGGACCAAAGAGAAAAGCCATTAATTTAATAGAGCATAGGTTTTTACAACACGCTCAGGAAGCAGAACAGTCAAAGAACTAAAAACAAGGCGCACACCAGGCACATCAGAGGACTTGTTAATCAACATAGAACTGGTACTATCAGCATAAGACCGTTTGCAGACTGAGCTTTGTCTAACCATCTCAATGCACTGATATTTCCATTGCCTTGGTTCTGAAGAGGTCTGGCATCTGTCGTACTGTGACTTGTGTAGACATAGTTTATTCTAAACTGGCATTAAAGCTAAACTCCAGAGAGAGAGAGAGAGAGAGGGAGAGAGATAGAGAGAGAGAGAGAGAGAGAGAGAGAGGGAGAGAGAGAAAGAGATAGAGAAAAGAGATAGTGTGCGTTGCTGAGCACTTCTTGTTTCTTTAAAAGCATCAATTAATTGGATGTCTACGACGTGTTTTGAGACTTCACATTTGAGCAGACATATTAGGAAATAGCCAAGTCAGGATTAGACAACTCATACACTTACATGTCTGGATTAGGCTTACATGGTTAGCGTTTCCTTGATGGCATTTTATTATTTGACTAGCTCTACCTGGCCACGCGTTGCTGTTGCCCAGAATGAAGAAATGTAGAGGAAAGAAAATAGCTCTCAGCTAACAGTGTCTATCATACCACTCCTCCCCCTTTCCTCTCCCCTCGACTCAGTCATATCTTCCTCTCCGAAGGATTGAAAAATCATCTATGGCAAAATTATTAATATAGAAATAGTTAAGAAATCAGAACTTTAAAATAGTATGTTAAGCTCTCTCAGCTAACTGTGTTTGACATAACCCCGTTCCCCTTTTTTTTCCAGCAATCATAGCTCCCTCTCCGTAGGATTTAAAAATCATCATCTGGCGATACTACTAAAATAGAACTAATTAAGAAATGAGAACATTAAAATAATATTTTAAACTCTCTCAGATAACGGTGTCAGGCATAACCCCCCCCCCCCCTACCGTTCCCGCTCCCCCAATCATATCTCCCTCTCCGATAGATTGAGAAATCATCACCTGGCAAAGCCATGTCTCCCTCTCTGAAGGACTAAACAATCATCCATGACGAAATTATTAAAATAGAAATAGTTGAGAAATGCGAACTTCAAAATAATATTTTAAGCTCTCTCAGCTAGCTGTGTCAGGCATACCCCCACTCCCCCCCCCCCACCCTTATCAAATCTCCCTCTCCAAAGGATTGAAAATCATCACCTGACGAAATTATGAAAACATAAACAGTAAATAAATGAAAACTGGAAAATAATGTTTTAAGCTCTCTCAGCTAACTGTGTCTAGCATAACCCTCCTCCCCCTCCCCTAATCATATCATCGTCAATAAAGGATGGGAAAGACACCGTGTTACGAAATTTTGTAACTAAATAAAGCTTGGCATCCGTGTCCACCAAGACTTAAATAGGTAGCATCAACTCATACAGAGAAATAAATGTAGCCAGTGTAACAGCTACCACATAACCCATCCAGTACCAGTTCTACTGCAACCTCTACCCCCACCACCATCACAACAACAACAACAACAATTACTACAGTCTGTGTAGGTCGGTGTAGAAAAGAGAAGTTAGCGCCGCTTGCTGTCGCCACGGACTATTTAGTTTAGTACCCGACATAGAAAGAGAAAAAACTGCATCACTTAACCAGTGATGGAACCAACGGTGAAAAGAACACTATGCTCACGAATAGCGGAGAAAAATACCCCGTACCCGTCATCTCTCCCTCTCCGAGGAAACTATTTTTAACTGACCTTGGCATCCATGTCCACCCAAACTAAACTGGACTGTAAGCCGTCTAGGTTAACAGTTTCTGTCATCGCCTAATATTTTTGGACCGAGAAGCGGGAGGATAATTAGGACTTAACTGCAATCGGGTGTCTTTACGCGAAAGGCGCATATACATTACAGCCTAGCTGTAAACCACAACACAACGTAGCAACCACCCTTTAAAAGAAAAAAAAAAAAAACAATTATCACCCAGCAGGGAATCGAAGACCGGTCACCCGCATGAAGAATGCCATACTTACAACTATACTACCGACGACTGAAAAGTTTAGGTCATATATCGCAGCCTAGCTGTAAACCACAACACAACGTGCCAACGGCCCTCTCGAGGGCGAACGAAGATTACCCGTGACATGTCCATTTAGCATCACGTCGCCGCTGTCGCAGGCTAGTTGTAGACCCCAAAACCGAAAAAGGCGTAGATACACACCATTCAAGCTCCCATTTAAGGGTTAAAAAAATTATAACACCTAGACAGGAATCGAACTCGGGTCACCCGCATGAAAGGCAGAATATCTACCAACTACGCTACCAAACGCTCAAGCAGATAGTGGAAATGAAATTATATAATAATGCAAAGTTCAATAAGAGCTCAGGTGTCAAATATGGCCGATCAACTAAAAACAAATCCGGGCCTGCAACGAAACAAATAATGATTTGACCGTTGCTGGAGCTACGTAGTTCGTGGTGTGTGCGATTTTCTGACGAAAAATCACGCTTGGAGTCAAAGGCAACGTTGTGTGCAAATTTGATAGCAATCTGTTCAGTAGTTTCCGAGTTGTTAGTTAACAAAATCAGAAAATTAACATTTTTATTAATATAGATTGACGGGAAACTATACCGTTGTGTCCAGATGGTAAAGACAATATCACGTTTAAATAATAATATCTGTTTCTGAAAGTTAAACGACAAAGAAAACATTCTACTCTCATGTATATCGAATATAAAGAAAACTGAATGGACGGATCAGGTCATAATTTTAACATTAACCATTTTGGATTAAAATTTGTTTAACGATAAATGTGCTGCCAGTGTATCCATATATACTCAGACACGGGCAAAAAGAACAATAAATGGAGATGGGGTGTACATGTTTGTAATGACTGCCCTTTGTCTCCTCCACTCATCCCCTGATATTATCCCTATTTATAACATCATTACAATGTTTCAGTTACTGTACTTTCATTTTTTATGGCCCTATTGTAACTTAAACAGAACTGACCCAGTGCCAGCCTAGCAAGCATGTCCTAAATGTAGATAAATATTTGTGTTTTCTTCAAAGTCGGAGCAACAGAGATACGAAGAACTACGTCTGCATACAAAAAAAAAAAAAAGGCGAGATCTGTAAAACGGATGTGAACTCAACTAAAGTTTAAAAAAAAAAAGACAGACGTCCAGAAATTGGCGAACAGTCAGCACTTAGAGCCGGAGTTTACCGCTGGTAACGTGAAGGAGACAGAGGTCAGGGGACATAAATGCAATTTGGAAAGTATGTGCATCGAAGTAACTATAGTTCGTTCAACATCTCATGAACACACTTGCAAGCCATTTTCTTAAAAACTGCCTGTTAGTTCGCAACTGTTTTTGTTTTTATGCAGCCTTAGAATATCTATGACTAAAATGTAATATTATTTAGTCCATAAATGCTCAAGATGATAAATGCCAGCCATTTACTTCGATCTTTTCAAAATATTGTAAGTAAGTGGAGTGAACTTTTAGATTGTAATAGCAAAAATCGTAATTTCCAGTTCTACTGTTATTAATATTTTTTTTTTTTTTCTATTTTTTGTCAGAGGTGTGTCTTCACCATACATTGATAGGTGAAGTAAATTTATATGTCTACTTTTTTTCTCCAAAATTGCAGTTTTCTCAAAGTTTTTCTAATGGTAAGCTTCTCTTGAAAACAAGTAAACTTAATATCACATGTTTGACCCGATGCTTATCTAAAGTCCCCTGTGATAGGAAGACTACTGCTATTGATTTACACAAGGGGAATGATCTCAAATGTGTATACACATAATAATGTTTCAGTTCATTACATTAGAAATGTTAAAGTGTTTATATAATGGTGGCTTTCTTCAAAATATATTCAATCCCTAGTGTTGTAGTGCAGTTATATGCAGTAGCTATATTTACTATGAATGCATACACAAATGATTTCAGTATGTTGACAGTACCATGAATCTGTTTCAGCTCTTGACAAATCACAGCTATATATTCGTGCAAGGGCACACAGAAGTCGCAAGGAGATGAGCAAGCCGATAAGGTTAGAGTTAAAGCTGCTGTGGAGGGCGGACGAGTCATGAACAAGGCTGATGTAGTGAGTGCATTGTGGGAAGGTGCACGTTTGTGAGAACCAAGGTATGGCTGTTGGTTAATCTGCAACTATGACCAGACTGCAAACACAGCAGGCTAAAAGAGGTGTGGCCAGACAAGAGCACTGTGTAGGAAACCGAATAAGAAAAATTAACCACCATAGGACGGGTATCGCAAACCGCCACCCGCTGTGGGATTTGCTGAGGGAGGGATCATAGCACTTATGGACTAAATGTTTTGATGTGAAATGAGGATATTATAACAAGTGGAGAAATCTTGGGAATATGAAGTAATAAATCAGTAAAAAATTTACAAATCATGTGCACGTTTCGAAAGTGATCAATATGTCAAAATCTAGGACAAGCTGGCTAGCGTACAAGAGAAACAACTATCATGTTTTGTTCATCACTATAGATCACTAAAGCTATCTAATGCAGTCGTTTTACAGACATCATTTATTCGTCTATTCTTCTAATTGACATTACCTGTTTGAAAGCAGGGTTTGCTTTATGTTCTGTTCAGAGTTCCCAAATAAACCAAAGAGTGATCTCTAGCAGCAAAACAATTTTTTTAAAGCAGCTTTAGTTACGCTGACCAGTGCACTAGAAACATTCTACTCATTTGTAAATACTGGATTTATGTGTTTATGAGAATCATCATTTTTGGCAGGTGCATACAGCTGTACCTTGTAATGTTACAGATAAAACATATGTGAGTTACTCATACTTTCGTTTCGGTGATCTGAAGAGACAATTATGTTCACCATAGACTGGATCACATCGTCCAGTTCATGTCTGTGTATTCATGGACCCGCCGTTTATAACTGTAGTTATCCTAGACTAGGAACCGCCTGACGCTCGCCTGCTGCTATATATCTATAGAATCTGTCAGATAACCTGCATTAATGTTTCATAGACACATTGATTTGTGCCATGTATTTAATACAAAATGTACTTAGTAGAAATCTTTCCCCTTTATATGGCTTTTTTTTTTTTTTTAATTGTTCTTTCATGTCTTAGGCTACCATAGGTTGGGGTGGGAGTGGGAGGGGTCAGCGTGAGGATTTAGGGCAGCATCATAAACTGTGGACCATATATTTAACATTCCCTATGTGGGTTTCTAGGCCCTATTGGGGGGAAAGGGGGGGGGGGGTATAATGACTGCTTATAAAAGGAAGTATTAAAATGAAACTAATTAGAGATGTTTTTTTCTGAGATTTTCCCCTAAAAGTCGATTATCTCTGTATCCTAACGCCAAAACTCTCTCTGCAGCAGCACATAATGAGTTAGTGGGAGAAAACAATAAATAATCGTGAATTATGAAATAATAATGCGATTTTTATTATGTTATGACATATTTTTCTTCAGCAATTATAAAACCGAATACAGCTGTTCTTTCTTCAGCATTAGGTGGTTTTTCTTGCACTATCAGTTCCCTCCATTCCTAATCTATTTGTTCCTAATGTTTTTCTCAAACAACGCTTGATATTTACATGACCAATGACATCATTGCCATCGTCCTTTCTTCAGTAACAGTTACTGGATCCAGCTTACAATGTTGCCATTTCAAATTTTGAGGCACAATTTATAAGACTACAAAACACCGGACAGTACAGTTTTGCCCAGTAAGGGACAAACAATTGCAAATGTGTACGAAAGTACCAACTTCGACAGCCCCGGTTATAACACCTCAGTGCCATTCGTAAACCACATATAAGATGGTATCTAAGAGAAACCATTACATATTGAAACATCAGGGTGATACCTAAATTATTTTTTTTTTTAAATAATGTGTATTTATACAAATAACTGACATGCAATTCTTAGCTCATAGCCGATATTTATAATGTGGAACTGAGATTTCTTGCAAATATTTCTGTTCCAGTGAGTTTTTTAATTTAAGTTCACTATAAAATTAAAAATATGTCAAAGCTTTTCTCTTACCTCAAAAAAATATCAGTCAAACGTGCTGACCTTTAAAATATAGTGCCATTTCGTCAGAGAGAAGCAATTTTAATTTGTTGCAGGCACATGATAGAGTGCTTTGTAAGTTATGTGAAAGACGCTAGTAACGGATATTGTCATGCACCAGTCGGTACACGATGGATGATGTGCTTGACATCATGCAGACCGCCTTTGCTTCTTTGTATCAATTTCAGGTTTGGTTATGTGACCGTATAGTATAAATAAAATGCACCATTGTACACTGTACTCTGCTTTTCAACTTTTTTGCTGTCCATATGTTACCACTGCTTAAAGGAATGTTTTTCGAACGTTTTCAGGTACCCTCTCCCCCCTCCTTCCCCCGTTGAATGAGGTTATGTAAAGGGAGCCAGAAAGAAACATGCTAGAAAGCCGAGTACTGTGTACAGAAAAGTATTATGTTTCTATTACAAAGACATGTGTTAGTTTTCTTTATCCAAGTTCCCCACTTCTGTGAACGCTGTTTTCAGATATACAGTCTGTAATGCGTGTGTAATAACTCTACAGTCTACTGTTAGATTCAGGTTCAAGCCTATTTCTTTCCACTTACATTACTTCTGTTCTAACAGTGCGGATACTCATAGTATTTGTTTTACATTTTTGATTCACGGATGAGAGACGTTGTTGCAGTTTCATGCCTCCATCTACATCAATGCTTCGCTCCATTCTCTTTCCTGTCTCCATCCAGCTTGACTAAGTTGCAACTGAATATAACAGAACTAAATGTGACTTTATCACTGCCAAATTCACCCATTCCATCACGACTGGAAAACAGTTTACCCAGTTGGATGTGCTAAATTGGAAACCTAGTCCTCTCCGATACGTGGTGGATATAGAAAAGGCTGTTCCTCAGGCTAACGATGGGAATGGGATGTCGAAAACATCGGTGAGTTTAAATGTAGCGTAATGACCCCTGCCGAGTGTGTGTAAACCTGGATATCAATATACTTTTTATAGGTCCGTGGCCTTCTCACCAGAAAACCACTTGCGGGAAGAACGAACAGATTACTGTTTATATAATTATGCTGTCTCGTGCCATGTTTAACTCTTTCATTCGCAGGAATTAATCTCTACTATCCTAAACATTTCAGGTAAACAATGCTGTCTCTAAATAAGTGAAGCGAATCAATGATATGTCTAAATAAGTGCAGATAAAAATTGTTGTGTCTAAATAAGAGCATGTAAACAACGCTGTGTCTAAATAGGCTCAACTGATCAATGATGTGTCTAAATAAGTGCAGCTAATCATTATGTATATAAATATGTGCAACTGACAATGATGTATTTAAATAATTGCAGCTAATCAATGATGTGTCTAAATATAAACAACTAATCAATGATGTGTCTAAATATCAGCAACTAATCAATGCTGTGTCTAAATATCAGCAATTAATCAATGATGTGTCTAAAAATCTGCAACTAATCAATGGTGTGTCTAAATATCAGCAACTAAAAGTGTTGTGTCTAAATATCAGCAACTAATCAATGTTGTGTCTAAATAAGGTAAAGCAGTTGTATTTTGTAACCGTTTTTGTGAAAATAAAACAAAAATCGACACGTTCAATCGGTTCCTTTTGAAAAAAAAATGAACTTATAGCTATACTTTTGACTGTGTTTCTTGGGTCAACACTTGTTGGCTAAATCTAAGTTCAGCTGTCCTACTAAATGGCTTAAATAACTATATTGTTCAAAAAGAACTTAAATCGAAAATGGTAAAGACTGAGTTGAAATGAAAACGGCATAGACCACCTGGCGTGAAGCACAAACAATCCATAGATGTAATACTAAATACTGAATGGTAAGGTGACAGCTACTGAGTGACTGATTTGTGATCACTGGGGACTCTTATCACCCGCACTCCGGACACACCCAATAGGTGCTCTGATCTCTTTCAAAAAAGCAAGAGTAAAATAACTGATCACGCCCCTTCTGTGTTGATTAACAAGACGAATGGTGCCCTGTGAAATTATTATGTCTGGCTACTCCAGACTGCGCCCCTATGTCCACTAGTCTAGGCAAATCCTGCTTGTTGTAGTGATCTTCACTGCGATATGTAACTCGCCTGACATTTATGACACTATTACTGCCAGTGCTGGACCATTTGTTGTAACCGCTTTGTCTGCCAGATAATCTGCACGCTCCAAATGTTGATTCTTTCATTTTTTGCTGTGTATTCTTCATTTACCTATACAGAACGCTGTAGTTATGACTTTCTGCATTCAATGATGTTAGTTTGCAGTTTTAATGTACATTGTTGATACCATGTGCATTCTGTCAGCAAACCCCATGAATTAGATTGTCCCTATTGCCATTATTACAGTACGCAAATGATATGACTAGAGATGTATTTTAGGCAAAGTTTTTGCTCTGATAAGAAATAATGTAGAGATTAGAGCGTGGCAATCCATCATAATTTTGCAAGTAATTATTTTTGGAACTTTTGTCTGTTTTAAAAATTACCTTCATGAGGTACATCTATGTGTACCTGTCAAAGAATTTCAACATGAAGAATGCTAAACCTTAACGTGCTAGTGAAATGTAACAGTCTGCAGGGTGTGCTCGAAAGTCGCAAAAGATTTATTCTGAGGAGTAATAATATATCACTTGAAAATATGCAATGGCTATACAAAAACTGTTGTAGATTAGAATGCAAATTTACACATTAATATATACTGTATGACGACGAGTAATCCATGCATGTTGAATGCTCGTTTGATTTTCCCTCTTGCCTTGACTTCACATTTCATCAATATCAAGGCGTGAGTTGTATGGTTTCCCTTGGTGATTTTCTTGTATTTATGTGTTGTTTTGTATCCCTTGAATTGCATTTTTATAATACCACTAACTGTACCCGGCCACGCGTTGCTGTGGCATAGTTTGGCTAAATGGAAATGAAAGAAAATAGAAATCGCACGTGTCTAATTCAATCATTGTCTGCTCAGATATAGAGATAGTCTTTGATCCCCACTCCACCCCCCCCCACAACTAAATCCACCTACTACCATATCCCTCATCAAAGGTTTTTGGAAAAGAAAGACAATGGAAATTGCACCTGTCTAATATAGTTAATGTCGCAATCATTCTCTGCACATTTATATAGAGATAGTCTGGTTTTCCAACTTTAGAACACGCACCATATAATTATATTAGTGGTCGTTTAAATGGTGCTATTAGCCCAGTAACAAAAGTAGTTATTTGGTTATCACATGCTAAAGCTGTTTGTATTTTAATAGGAGACGTAAGTAAAGCTACTACTGTACTTGTAAATAACAAAGTAAGTCGTACAAAAATTAGAATAGCGAAGGTAGCGTTAATAAAATATAAACAATTTAAGTAAGTAATAAGAACTTAAAAATCATGTGTAAAGCTCTTCAAGTTCTCTGAAATTTCAGTTATTACCCTCTCCCCTCCCCTCTTCCACCGAATACTGCTCTCTCCCTCTTCGAAGGTTTGAAAAATCATCACCTGGAGATATTCTTTTTGTTGTTACTGACATTGACATCCCTGTCCATCCAGACTAAATTTGGAGCAGGAATTGTAATAGGTAGTGAATGAGGCTAATGTAATATTTACCGCAAGATCCTTCAAGTACCAGTACAACTACTACCACGACCACCACCACAGTAGCTAAAATAATGTCACTGCTAACTGTGTTACCATCGGAGTAGACAGGGAGTCGTGAGCCAGAAGATTTGGCGCCGCATGGCTAGTGCTGTCGCCACGGACTGGTCAGGTTAGAATGTATAATTTCGCTCCCCGACAGAAGAATGCCATAACCTTACCGGCGGTCTTCACATGAGAGCACTACGGTGTAACCGCCCAGCCACAACTACTACTGCTGCTGCTACTTTTAGTGGGTAAAGCAGTCACTGTGACTTAAAGCTCTCTCAGTAATCAGTTTGCACCACCCCCCCCCCCCCCCCCCCCCCCCCCCCCCCCCCCCCCCAAATTCACCGACTACTCTTTCCCTCATCGAAGTAGTTGAGAGGGGAAAAAAACAATTGAAAAGCAATTAAAACAGGAAAAATACACCAGAATTAGGAAATGAACGCTATGGTAAACAGCACAGCTTAAAATTCCAACGCAGATGAAATAATTAAATCTAAATGAAAATAAATGGAAAGCTATGACATTTCAGCGTAACCATGCAATTGAAAAGTTTAAAATGAAATCATAAGTATGTGAAATAGTCAAATTTAAATATCAACTGGTTTACCCACAAACCTGTCCTTGTTTTTTTTTTTTTTTTTTTTTTTTTTTTTTTTTTTTTAATATATATCATTAGGGGCATATGGCAAGTGCTGTCGCCACGACAGTGCAGGTGAAAATTTTATTTTGGCCCTAAGTAAAAAAAAAAAAAAAAAAAAAAAAAAAAAAACTACTGCGGATTCGAACCCTGGTCTCCCTCTCAAGAGCCCAGTGTTCTAACCATTGGACCAAGCAACCACTCTATCGGACTAACGAAAAAAGAACATAACTAATTTAGATGTGTGACCCTACTGTAGTGTCCCGATTATAACACAACTCAAAACAGCAGGCAAATATTTTCTCATAGACAGATATTCCAAATATATTATTGAAACGGCACAACAAAAGAAATCGCACGTGTCTAACATGGTTAATGTCGCAGTCAATGTCTGCGCAGACGTCGAGATAGTCCCTAACCTGATGCCCACCCCTCCCCCCTCCTCTTTTTCCCTACCAATCCATCGGCTACTTTTCAACTCATCGAAGGATGTTTGAAAAAAGAAAGAAAGAAAATAGAAATCGTGTCTAATATAGTTATTGTGGCAATCACTGCCTGCACAGATATAGATATAGTCTTGTTTGCTGTACCACGACCTACTCTGTGTATTAAAGGAGGTGTTGGCTGCACGGCGTTTGTGCAGTTACTAACGTGGCTATAATTAGAAATCACTAAAATTATAAATATTAGTTTCTTATATTATGGCTTAAATTGGGGTCACCTATCTCTAACAGTGACAGGTTGAATTTCAAACCATGATGGTTCAACATCCGGTATCAAAACAAACATATCCTGAAAATTTCAGCTAAATCGGTTCAGTAGTTTCCGAGTCTATAGGGGGCAAACAAACACACAAACATTGATTTATATATATATAGATTGTGTCACACATTTTTTTTCGTTATTCTTCTGTTTGAAGGCATTGAGCTGCCATTTCAACGAATTAAACACTTACTGAATTGCACCTCACATTGAGTGTCAGCACATATTTTTGACTGACATGTGTATAAACAGGCACAAATGATATCTGCCACAATGTGTATGCCTTTTCTACCGGCATGAATGGTCAGTTGATAAACGACAATAGACATTTATTGCAGTCTAGGACAGGATGAAAACGCTGATGTTTAGTAGTGGTGCGTCAAATAATATATTTTTCTCACTTCAGTATACTGTTGTGCTACCTTATCCTCCATCATCCATTTCTAACGTGCACTTCTATGAGTGTAAATTGATGTTTGTGAAATTTTATTATGTTTGCTGGTTGCCTTTGACCTTACAAATAAGATTTCTCATATTTGATTGCACGATTCAGCAAGTAAAACATTCTACTGAATGGTAGGTAGAACATGGACCCCTGAAGGGAAAGTTGAGGACACTCTCTGGTAATCCTCTCCATATAAAAATCATGTATGGGTCACTGAAATCTTTGTGTCCGGCACACACAAGCAATAGTTTTAGAAGACTGGCTGAAATAATTCAGTGACACTAGAGCATTTCTACTTGGTTGTACCCAATATAGTTTTATGCATGGATGTTTTTTTTTTTTTTTCTAGTGGTACGCAATGGTACTGTTAGGAACCTAATTGTCAAGGGTTTGATTTCAGTGGCCCTGCTGTAAGCTAATGACAGGAAAACACTGTTGACAAACACACTTAAGCCAAACACCGGTTGCAACACACACGAATTCTTTATTATCAAAGAAATACACGTGATGGTGGAACACCTCAGGAGGGGTGGGGCTTCTTATTATGAAACCAGGTCGCGTCTAGCTTGAAAATGGCTTAGAGGCGCCTTTTCACGTTCAAGATATAAGCACTAAACCACAATATGATCATCGAGAGACTACAGCAATATCATCAGTTCCTCCGCTTTGCGAGGACAGTTACAAACATTATTTGATAGAAATATATCGTCATGACAGAAAATTGCATTGTTTAAACAAAGGTCAACACTCAAATTAACTGCAGCTGTCTCGCTTTGACGAAGGAAGACTTTTGAATACAAGTTTATTAGCAGTCAGATTTTCTTTGTTTCTTTAAACTTGTATTTTTATAGCACAACCAATATTATGTCCCCTGATGACCTGTCTCTTTTTTTTAAAGTCTTATTGTATTATACACACATTCCAATGAAAACCACACAGTGTATGTCCCAGACAAATTTAGGTATATTGGTCGTTTAAACAGTGATATACACTTTATGAAACCAATCGATGTTAGAATTATAAGACGAATTGTCGTCATCTGAACATCTGCATGACTAAGCCAATATCAACACACTATGTGACATGCTTAATCAATTCTTGACAATGTGACAATCAAGATTTCATTACTTCTCTACCAGTATGTTAAACAGCGCTGTACCGTTTGCGGTATTCAGGCATGTTGGAAACATATGCTGTCTGTGACGTGGAAGGACATTTTGATGCATATAAAGTTCTTCAGAACACTTTTCTATCTTTCATCAGTGCCCGCTCAGGCACCCAATGTAGCAAAGTATAGCTCTTAAAGACAAGACATAGCACTAAATGTCTCCCAGACAAGGTACACCGACAATTTCACTTTAACAATCAGTCTCAACATCTGTTTCACCAAGAGTCATTCATCTTCAGGTCAGTCAATTACGTGGCAGCCTGAATCTCCTGTTTGAGTGATCTCAAGAACTATCTCAGCAAGGATCCAAACGTTTCCACTCAACAGTGTATACGTGATCACATGTATCTTGATCCACGACATCCAATAAATTAGGTCAGTAGCCAATGATGTTTGCTAATAATAACTTCAATGTAATAAATGCACTATAACAAGGCAGAAGAAAAGTAGCACGAAGAATCAAAACGAAAGTTCAAGTCTTTGAAGAACTGAGTCTAGAGAAAGAGTCTTTCTACATAGCCACATCCATTTCCAGGATCATCATGGCCTCGGAGAGCAGAGACGGACAATGAAGGTACATCGGGACATAGGCCGCTACAGTGATGTTGTCTTAGACTTATCTTGTCGGATCCTGCAGCTCCTCCGGATGCCTGAAGGTAGATTTCTGCCACGTCTCGTATCTTAGAACGTCTCGGTGCGATTAAGATGACCCCCGAGATTGATCGAACCACAATCACTTCCCGAGGACTGGTGGGCGTGAGCTTCACAGACAGTAGAACATATCAGGCAATGGCTGATCAACGCAAGTCGGTTGCTTCCCAGGTGTTGGTTGGTGGGAGAACACGACTACCACACGGATGCTTGTTGGATCTTCCAATATCCTGAAATCAACAAGGCAACACACATGAGCAAACCGCAACCTATGTACCTTGTCAATCACCCTCCTCACGCTCTCCACATGCTCAGACGTAAATGAGGGCTAGTCCAAACCATGACTGTTGACTTCATATATCTTGGAACCCCTACAGTTTCCCAGAATGAGCACTAGAGTCATACGTACGTTTCTATTAACTCGAATAGTTTCTGAATCCAGTCTTGTAGCGAAAGCCAGACAGATCTCTAGCATTCCCCATCCCTCTAAATATACCCTTTTCACTAGTTAAAAAGATAAGGTATAGGAGATGAAGACAAAACCAAGATAGAAGGAAATATGCTCCGAAAGCATTTCTAAAGCCTAAGATTGTTGTGGTTACAGTAGCTCCTAGCAACGGCGGATATGACGTTATGCTTGACCCGAAGCTCCCTGTCCTTTCCAACGGTTCAGCGACTCAACAAGTTCAGGGACCGAATAAAAGATAACAACTGATCATACAAGGTTAACAATACCAAAAATACACTCCAGATAGGTGGATTGATTGATCCGAAGAGGTATAGAAAGACGGCTCGAAGAATTCACGGTGAAATTTCGGCCGAAAGTGCATTCCAACCAGGATCGCTATCTATCGTCTTTCATCGCAGGCGATCGTAGACAAACAGATTTGCATTATCAGTCTGCCGACCTTTCTTGCACACAAATACAGGCACTGAGCATAAACATTCAATTAAATCCTTTTAGGAAAACTCACCCATGTCACTGAATAAAGAGAATAAAGAAGCTTGTCTTTTTTTAACGGTCAAGTGGCTATAAAAATGCAACACGTTCGCTCACTTGAACGGACTACGAAGAAGTGACGTATAAAATTATAGTCCCTATCTACGACAGTTAGTGTAAGAATATGGCTTTTTTTACACTGTGAAGCGGTCACACAATTAATCTTAAACGGGCGTAGAAAATGTGTCTTATCATGCAAATTGTCGTCTAGAAGAGGGATAATTTTTTTACCACTCTTTGATTCCGAGATGATCTAAATTATGGCACTTTCTGCAATCCTTGCGGTATTTACGTGATAGTGGCAACAATGTAACAGTGTATTAGATTTACCACCATCACGAACAAATCAGAAAGTTTACAACTGATGGTAATGATGACGTGATTGTCGCCAGAGCGTTGACAAGGTCTTTATATCATTGCAGCTCCAATCGTGTGATGGTTTTATATTGTCTTAACACGTAGTCCCTGCATCCCAATCCTCTATATTGTAGGGATTTGACAGAGATCATGTTGTGAAATTAATACGGCTAACTAAAATTTCCATACTGTTATTTCTGTCACAAATCTGCAGATATTTAAATGATGGGGTCGAAAAAATGATCATGTTGGATAATTGTATATCCTTTTTTTGAGTCCTGACATTATTAGCTAGATGCTTTTGAGACTTTTGGTTAAGAACCAGGTCTGGCTAGAAGGAAC
>CAJHNH020005221.1:0-24205 GCA_905116865.2 Candidula unifasciata
GTGAAATGACTAGACTGAGACTAAAATTGGCAACTTTTTGAAAATATGATTTTGGCCAAACGCGAAAGTGCATAAATTCTGGAAAAATGTCACTGTGGTCATTTTTATGTTATCTCAATTGTTGCCCCAGATTGTTACCAAAATGCCAAATCAGACATCAGCTTTACACTACTCTGCATCTAGCGTGTCTATTCATGTGTAAAATAATTGTCTGGGACTCACTGTTTAGTGGTAGGACACAAACAAGTTGTTAGGAACAATTCTTCGTAAAATTTGTTTTTTCACTTTTATCTTATCTATTTTTCTGTCAACCAACGAGCCTCCAAAGTGTCCAATTTATTATCTAGAGTATCTCGTCAAGGTGAAAATGATAGACTGAGACTAAATTGGCAACTTTTTTGAAAATATGATTTTGGCAAACGCGAAAGGCATATCATTCTGCAAAACTTGTCACTTGTGGTCATTTTTATGTTATCTCAATTGTTGCCCCCAGATTGTACCAAAAATGCAAATCAGACATCCAGTTTAACTACTCTGCATCTAGCGTGTCTATTCATGTGTAAAATAATTGTCTGGGACTCACTGTTTAGTGGTAGGACACAAAACAAGTTGTTAGGAACAATTCTTCGTAAAATTTGTTTTCACTTTTATCTTATCTATTTTTCTGGTCACCAACGAGCTCCATCCAAAGTGTCCTAATTTATCATCTAGAGTATCTCGTCCAAGTGTGAAATGATAGACTGCGACTAAATTGGCAACTTTTTTGCAAATATTATTTTGGCCAAACGCGTAGGGCATAAATTCTGCAAAATTGTCACTTGTGGTCATTTTTATGTTATCTCAATTGTTGCCGACAGATTGTACAAAAATGCCAAATCAGACATCCAGTTTAATACTCTGCATCTAGCGTGTCTATTCATGTGTAAAATAATTGTCTGGGGACTCACTGTTTAGGTAGAACAACAAAAACAAGTTGGTAGGAACATTTCTTCGTAAAATTTGTTTTTCACTTTTATCTTATCTAATTTTTCTGTCACCAACGAGCTTCAAAGTGTCCAATTTTCTCATCTAGAGTATCTCGTTCAAAGTGTGAAAATGATAGACTGAGACGAAATTGGCATTTTTTTTTTTGCAAATATTATTTTGGCCCAAACGCGAAAGGCATAAATTCTGCAAAATTGTCACTTGTGGGTCATTTTTACTGTTATCTCAATTGTTGCCCCCAGATTGTACAAAAATGCCAAAATCCGACATCCAGTTTAACTACTCTGCATCTAGCGTGTCTATTCATGTGTAAAATAATTGTCTGGGGACTCACTGTTTAGTAGTAGGACACAAAACAAGTTGTTAGGAACATTTCTTCGTAAAAATTTTGTTTTTCACTTTTATCTTATCTATTTTTCTGTCACCTATGAGCTCCAAAGTGTCCAATTTTCTCATCTAGAGTATCTCGTCAAGTGTTGAAATGATAGACTGAGACTAAATTGGCAACTTTTTGGAAAATACGATTTTGGCCAAACGCGAAAGGCATAAATTTCTGCAAAAAGTGTCACTTGTGGCCATTTTTATATTTTCTCATTGTGCCCCCAGATTGTATAACAAATGCAATCAGACATCAGTTTTACCTACTCTGCATTCTAGCGGGTTCTATTCATGTGTAAAATAATTGTCTGGGACTCAATGTTTAGTGGTAGGACACAAACAAGATGTTAGGAACATTTCTGGTAACCATTTGTTTTCACTTTTATTATTCTATTTTTCCCCTGCACCGATGAGCTCCAAAAGTGTCCAATTTCTCATATAGAGTATCTCTTCAAGTGTGAAATGATAGACTGAGGACTAACTGGACAACTTTTGGCAAAACATGATGTTGGCGAAAAACGCGAAAAGGCATAAATTCTGCAAAATTGTCACTGTGGCCATTTTTATTTATCTCAATTGTAGCACCCAGATTGTAAAAAAAGGGCCAAATCAGACATCCAGTTACCTATTCGAATCTAGCGTGTCTATTCAATGTGTAAAATAATTGTCTGGGGACTCTAGAATGATAAATTGGCAAACTTTTTTGGAATCATATGGTGACAGAAAAATAGATAAGATAAAAGTGAAAAACAATTTTTACGAAGAATTGTTCCTAACAACTCTGTTTTTGTCCTACCACTAAAAGTGAGTCCCAGACATCCATTTTACACATGAATAGACACGCTAGATGCAGAGTAGGTAAACTGGATGTCTGATTTGGCATTTTGTACAATCTGGGGGCAAAACAATTGAGATAACATAAAAATGGCCACAAGTGACAATTTTTGCAGAATTTATGCCTTTCGCGTTTGGCCAAAATCATTTTCCAAAAAAGTTGCCAATTTAGTCTCAGTCTATCATTTCACACTTGACGAGATACTCTAGATGAGAAAATTGGACACTTTGGAGCTCATAGGTGACAGAAAAATAGATAAGATAAAAGTGAAAAACAAATTTTACGAAGAAATGTTCCTAACAACTTGTTTGTGTCCTACCACTAAACATTGAGTCCCAGACAATTATTTTACACATGAATAGACACGCTAGATGCAGAGTAGTTAAACTGGATGTCTGATTTGGCATTTTTGTACAATCTGGGGGCAACAATTGAGATAACATAAAAATGGCCACAAGTGACATTTTCCAGAATTTATGCCTTTCGCGTTTGGCCAAAATCATATTTTCCAAAAGTTGCCAATTTAGTCTCAGTCTATCATTTCACACTTGACGAGATACTCTAGATGAGAAATTGGACACTTTGGAGCTCATAGGTGACAGAAAAATAGATAAGATAAAAGTGAAAAACAAATTTTACGAAGAAATGTTCCTAACAACTTGTTTGTGTCCTACCACTAAACAGTGAGTCCCAGACAATTATTTTACACATGAATAGACACGCTAGATGCAGAGTAGTTAAACTGGATGTCTGATTTGGCATTTTTGTACAATCTGGGGGCAACAATTGAGATAACATAAAAATGACCACAAGTGACAATTTTGCAGAATTTATGCCTTACGCGTTTGGCCAAAATAATATTTTCAAAAAAGTTGCCAATTTAGTCTCAGTCTATCATTTCACACTTGACGAGATACTCTAGATGATAAATTGGACACTTTGGAGCTCGTTGGTGACAGAAAAATAGATAAGATAAAAGTGAAAAACAAATTTTACGAAGAAATGTTCCTAACAACTTGTTTGTGTCCTACCACTAAACAGTGAGTCCCAGACAATTATTTTACACATGAATAGACACGCTAGATGCAGAGTAGTTAAACTGGATGTCTGATTTGGCATTTTTGTACAATCTGGGGGCAACAATTGAGATAACATAAAAATGACCACAAGTGACATTTTTCCAGAATTTATGCCTTTCGCGTTTGGCCAAAATCATATTTTTCCAAAAAGTTGCCAATTTAGTCTCAGTCTATCATTTCACACTTGACGAGATACTCTAGATGAGAAATTGGACACTTTGGAGCTCATAGGTGACAGAAAAATAGATAAGATAAAAGTGAAAAACAATTTTACGAAGAAATGTTCCTAACAACTTGTTTGTGTCCTACCACTAAACAGTGAGTCCCAGACAATTATTTTACACATGAATAGACACGCTAGATGCAGAGTAGTTAAACTGGATGTCTGATTTGGCATTTTTGTACAATCTGGGGGCAACAATTGAGATAACATAAAAATGACCACAAGTGACAATTTTGCAGAATTTATGCCTCACGCGTTTGGCCAAAATAATATTTGCAAAAAAGTTGCCAATTTAGTCTCAGTCTATCATTTCACACTTGACGAGATACTCTAGATGATAAATTGGACACTTTGGAGCTCGTTGGTGACAGAAAAATAGATAAGATAAAAGTGAAAAAACAAATTTTACGAAGAATTGTTCCTAACAACTTGTTTGTGTCCTACCACTAAACAGTGAGTCCCAGACAATTATTTTACACATGAATAGACACGCTAGATGCAGAGTAGTTAAACTGGATGTCTGATTTGGCATTTTTGTACAATCTGGGGGCAACAATTGAGATAACATAAAAATGACCACAAGTGACAATTTTGCAGAATTTATGCCTTTCGCGTTTGGCCAAAATCATATTTTCAAAAAAGTTGCCAATTTAGTCTCAGTCTATCATTTCACACTTGACGAGATACTCTAGATGATAAATTGGACACTTTGGAGCTCATTGGTGACAGAAAAATAGATAAGATAAAAGTGAAAAACAAATTTTACGAAGAAATGTTCCTAACAACTTGTTTGTGTCCTACCACTAAACAGTGAGTCCCAGACAATTATTTTACACATGAATAGACACGCTAGATGCAGAGTAGGTAAACTGGAATGTCTGATTTGGCATTTTTGTACAATCTGGGGGCAACAATTGAGATAACATAAAAATGACCACAAGTGACATTTTTCCAGAATTATAAGCCTTTCGCGTTTGGCCAAAATCATATTTTCCAAAAAAAATTGCCAATTTAGTCTCAGTCTATCATTTCACACTTGACGAGATACTCTAGATGAGAAATTGGACACTTTGGAGCTCATAGGTGACAGAAAAATAGATAAGATAAAAGTGAAAAACAAATTTTACGAAGAAATGTTCCTAACAACTTGTTTGTGTCCTACACTAAACAGTGAGTCCCAGACAATTATTTTACACATGAATAGACACGCTAGATGCAGAGTAGTTAAACTGGATGTCTGATTTGGCATTTTTGTACAATCTGGGGGCAACAATTGAGATAACATAAAAATGACCACAAGTGACAATTTTTGCAGAATTTATGCCTTACGCGTTTGGCCAAAATCATATTGCAAAAAAGTTGCCAATTTAGTCTCAGTCTATCATTTCACACTTGACGAGATACTCTAGATGATAAATTGGACACTTTGGAGCTCGTTGGTGACAGAAAAATAGATAAGATAAAAGTGAAAAAACAAATTTTACGAAGAAATGTTCCTAACAACTTGTTTGTGTCCTACCACTAAACAGTGAGTCCCAGACAATTATTTTACACATGAATAGACACGCTAGATGCAGAGTAGTTAAACTGGATGTCTGATTTGGCATTTTTTGTACAATCTGGGGGCAACAATTGAGATAACATAAAAATGACCACAAGTGACATTTTTCCAGAATTTATGCCTTTCGCGTTTGGCCAAAATCATATTTTCCAAAAAGTTGCCAATTTAGTCTCAGTCTATCATTTCACACTTGACGAGATACTCTAGATGAGAAATTGGACACTTTGGAGCTCATTGGTGACAGAAAAATAGATAAGATAAAAGTGAAAAACAAATTTTACGAAGAAATGTTCCTAACAACTTGTTTTGTGTCCTACCACTAAACAGTGAGTCCCAGACAATTATTTTACACATGAATAGACACGCTAGATGCAGAGTAGGTAAACTGAATGTCTGATTTGGCATTTTTGTACAATCTCTGGGGGCAACAATTGAGATAACATAAAAATGACCACAAGTGACATTTTCCCAGAATTTATGCCTTCGCGTTTGGCCAAAATCATATTTTCCAAAAAAGTTGCCAATTTAGTCTCAGTCTATCATTTCACACTTGACGAGATACTCTAGATGAGAAAATTGGACACTTTGGAGCTCATAGGTGACAGAAAAATAGATAAGATAAAAGTGAAAAAACAAATTTTACGAAGAAATGTTCCTAACAACTTGTTTGTGTCCTACCACTAAACAGTGAGTCCCAGACAATTATTTTACACATGAATAGACACGCTAGATGCAGAGTAGTTAAACTGGATGTCTGATTTGGCATTTTTGTACACAATGGGGGCAACATTGAGATAACATAAAAATGACCACAAGTGACATTTTTCCAGAATTTATGCCTTTCGCGTTTGGCCAAAATCATATTTTCAAAAAAGTTGCCAATTTAGTCTCAGTCTATCATTTCACACTTGACGAGATACTCTAGATGAGAAATTGGACACTTTGGAGCTCATAGGTGACAGAAAAATAGATAAGATAAAAGTGAAAAACAAATTTTACGAAGAAATGTTCCTAACAACTTGTTTGTGTCCTACCACTAAACAGTGAGTCCCAGACAATTATTTTACACATGAATAGACACGCTAGATGCAGAGTAGTTAAACTGGATGTCTGATTTGGCATTTTTGTACAATCTGGGGGCAACAATTGAGATAACATAAAAATGACCACAAGTGACATTTTTATAGAATTTATGCCTTTCGCGTTTGGCCAAAATCATATTTTCCAAAAAGTTGCCAATTTAGTCTCAGTCTATCATTTCACACTTGACGAGATACTCTAGATGAGAAATTGGACACTTTGGAGCTCATAGGTGACAGAAAAATAGATAAGAAAAAAGTAAAAAAAAAACAAATTTTACGAAGAAATGTTCCTAACAACTTGTTTGTGTCCTACCACTAAACAGTGAGTCCCAGACAATTATTTTACACATGAATAGACACGCTAGATGTAGAGTAGTTAAACTGGATGTCTGATTTGGCATTTTTATACAATCTGGGGGCAACAATTGAGATAACATAAAAATGACCACAAGTGACAATTTTGCAGAATTTATGCCTTTCGCGTTTGGCCAAAATCATATTTTTCCAAAAAAGTTGCCAATTTAGTCTCAGTCTATCATTTCACACTTGACGAGATACTCTAGATGATAAATTTGGACACTTTGGAGCTCATAGGTGACAGAAAAATAGATAAGATAAAAGTGAAAAAACAAATTTTACGAAGAAATGTTCCTAACAACTTGTTTGTGTCCTACCACTAAACAGTGAGTCCCAGACAATTATTTTACACATGAATAGACACGCTAGATGCAGAGTAGTTAAACTGGATGTCTGATTTGGCATTTTTGTACAATCTGGGGGCAACAATTGAGATAACATAAAAATGACCACAAGTGACATTTTTGCAGAATTTATGCCTTTCGCGTTTGGCCAAAATCATATTTTGCAAAAAAGTTGCCAATTTAGTCTCAGTCAGTCTATCATTTCACACTTGACGAGATACTCTAGATGAGAAATTGGACACTTTGGAGCTCATAGGTGACAGAAAAATAGATAAGATAAAAGTGAAAAAACAAATTTTACGAAGAAATGTTCCTAACAACTTGTTTGTGTCCTACCACTAAACAGTGAGTCCCAGACAATTATTTTACACATGAATAGACACGCTAGATGCAGAGTAGTTAAACTGGATGTCTGATTTGGCATTTTTGTACAATCTGGGGGCAACAATTGAGATAACATAAAAAATGACCACAAGTGACAATTTTGCAGAATTTATGCCTTACGCGTTTGGCCAAAATCATATTTTCAAAAAAGTTGCCAATTTAGTCTCAGTCTATCATTTCACACACTTGACGAGATACTCTAGATGAGAAATTGGACACTTTGGAGCTCATAGGTGACAGAAAAATAGATAAGATAAAAGTGAAAAAAACAAATTTTACGAAGAAATGTTCCTAACAACTTGTTTGTGTCCTACCACTAAACAGTGAGTCCCAGACAATTTTTTTACACATGAATAGACACGCTAGATGCAGAGTAGTTAAACTGGATGTCTGATTTGGCATTTTTGTACAATCTGGGCAACAATTGAGATAACATAAAAATGACCACAAGTGACAATTTTGCAGAATTTATGCCTTACGCGTTTGGCCAAAATCATATTTGCAAAAAAGTTGCCAATTTAGTCTCAGTCTATCATTTCACACTTGACGAGATACTCTAGATGATAAATTGGACACTTGGAGCTCATAGGTGACAGAAAAATAGATAAGATAAAAGTGAAAAAAAATTTTACGAAGAAATGTTCCTAACAACTTGTTTGTGTCCTACCACTAAACAGTGAGTCCCAGACAATTATTTTACACATGAATAGACACGCTAGATGCAGAGTAGTTAAACTGGATGTCTGATTTGGCATTTTTTTTTGTACAATCTGGGGGCAACAATTGAGATAACATAAAAATGACCACAAGTGACATTTTTGCAGAATTTATGCCTTTCGCGTTTGGCCAAAATCATATTTGCAAAAAAGTTGCCAATTTAGTCTCAGTCTATCATTTCACACTTGACGAGATACTCTAGATGATAAATTGGACACTTTGGAGCTCATAGGTGACAGAAAAATAGATAAGATAAAAGTGAAAAACAAATTTTACGAAGAAATGTTCCTAACAACTTGTTTGTGTCCTACCACTAAACAGTGATCCCAGACAATTATTTTACACATGAATAGACACGCTAGATGCAGAGTAGTTAAACTGGATGTCTGATTTGGCATTTTTGTACAATCTGGGGGGCAACAATTGAGATAACATAAAAATGACCACAAGTGACATTTTGCAGAATTTATTTATGCCTTACGCGTTTGGCCAAAATCATATTTGCAAAAAAGTTGCCAATTTAGTCTCAGTCTATCATTTCACACTTGACGAGATACTCTAGATGATAAATTGGACACTTTGGAGCTCATAGGTGACAGAAAAATAGATAAGATAAAAGTGAAAAAAAAAAATTTTACGAAGAAATGTTCCTAACAACTTGTTTGTGTCCTACCACTAAACAGTGAGTCCCAGACAATTATTTTACACATGAATAGACACGCTAGATGCAGAGTAGTTAAACTGGATGTCTGATTTGGCATTTTTGTACAATCTGGGGGCAACAATTGAGATAACATAAAAATGACCACAAGTGACAATTTTGCAGAAATTTATGCCTTACGCGTTTGGCCAAAATCATATTTGCAAAAAAGTTGCCAATTTAGTCTCAGTCTATCATTTCACACTTGACGAGATACTCTAGATGAGAAATTGGACACTTTGGAGCTCATAGGTGACAGAAAAATAGATAAGATAAAAGTGAAAAAACAAATTTTACGAAGAAATGTTCCTAACAACTTGTTTGTGTCCTACCACTAAACAGTGAGTCCCAGACAATTATTTTACACATGAATAGACACGCTAGATGCAGAGTAGTTAAACTGGATGTCTGATTTGGCATTTTTGTACAATCTGGGGGCAACAATTGAGATAACATAAAAATGACCACAAGTGACAATTTTGCAGAATTTATGCCTTACGCGTTTGGCCAAAATCATATTTGCAAAAAAGTTGCCAATTTAGTCTCAGTCTATCATTTCACACTTGACGAGATACTAGATGATGAAATTGGACACTTTGGAGCTCATAGGTGACAGAAAAATAGATAAGATAAAAAAGAAAAAAAAAAAATTTTACGAAAATGTTCCTAACAACTTGTTTGTGTCCTACCTAAACAGTGAGTCCCAGACAATTATTTTACACATGAATAGACACGCTAGATGCAGAGTAGTTAAACTGGATGTCTGATTTGGCATTTTTGTACAATCTGGGGGCAACAATTGAGATAACATAAAAATGACCACAAGTGACAATTTTGCAGAATTTATGCCTTACGCGTTTGGCCAAAATCATATTTTCCAAAAAGTTGCCAATTTAGTCTCAGTCTATCATTTCACACTTGACGAGATACTCTAGATGATAAATTGGACACTTTGGAGCTCATAGGTGACAGAAAAATAGATAAGATAAAAGTGAAAAAACAAATTTTACGAAGAAATGTTCCTAACAACTTGTTTGTGTCCTACCACTAAACAGTGAGTCCCAGACAATTATTTTACACATGAATAGACACGCTAGATGCAGAGTAGTTAAACTGGATGTCTGATTTGGCATTTTTGTACAATCTGAGGGCAAAAATTGAGATAACATAAAAATGGCCACAAGCGACAATTTTGCAGAATTTATGCCTTACGCGTTTGGCCAAAATCATGTTTGCAAAAAAGTTGCCAATTTAGTCTTAGTCTATCATTTCACACTTGACGAGATACTCTAGATGAGAAATTGGACACTTTGGAGCTCATAGGTGACAGAAAAAAAAAAAGATAAAAGTGAAAAAACAAATTTTGCTAAGAAATGTGCCTAACAACTTGTTTGTGTCTTACCACTAAACAGTGAGTCCCAGACAATTATTTTACACATTAATAGACACGCTAGATGCAGAGTTGCTAAACTGAATGTCTGATTTGGCATTTTTGTACAATCTGGGGGCAACAATTGAGATAACATAAAAATGACCACAAGTGACATTTTTTGCAGAATTTATGCCTTTCGCGTTTGGCCAAAATCATATTTGCAAAAAAGTTGCCAATTTAGTCTCAGTCTATCATTTCACACTTGACGAGATACTCTAGATGAGAAATTGGACACTTTGGAGCTCATAGGTGACAGAAAAAATAGATAAGATAAAAGTGAAAAAAACAAATTTTACGAAGAAATGTTCCTAACAACTTGTTTGTGTCCTACCACTAACAGTGAGTCCCAGACAATTATTTTACACATGAATAGACACGCTAGATGCAGAGTAGTAAACTGGATGTCTGATTTGGCATTTTTGTACAATCTGGGGGCAACAATTGAGATAACATAAAAATGACCACAAGTGACAATTTTTGCAGAATTTATGCCTTACGCGTTTGGCCAAAATCATTTTCCAAAAAAGTTGCCAATTTAGTCTCAGTCTATCATTTCACTTGACGAGATACTCTAGATGAGAAATTGGACACTTTGGAGCTCATAGGTGACAGAAAAATAGATAAGATAAAAGTGAAAAAACAAATTTTACGAAGAAATGTTCCTAACAACTTGTTTGTGTCCTACCACTAAACAGTGAGTCCCAGACAATTATTTTACACATGAATAGACACGCTAGATGCAGAGTAGTTAAACTGGATGTCTGATTTGGCATTTTTGTACAATCTGGGGGGGCAACAATTGAGATAACATAAAAATGACCACAAGTGACAATTTTGCAGAATTTATGCCTTACGCGTTTGGCCAAAATCATATTTGCAAAAAAGTTGCCAATTTAGTCTCAGTCTATCATTTCACACTTGACGAGATACTCTAGATGAGAAAATTGGACACTTTGGAGCTCATAGGTGACAGAAAAATAGATAAGATAAAAGTGAAAAAACAAATTTTACGAAGAAATGTTCCTAACAACTTGTTTGTGTCCTACCACTAAACAGTGAGTCCCAGACAATTATTTTACACATGAATAGACACGCTAGATGCAGAGTAGTTAAACTGGATGTCTGATTTGGCATTTTTGTACAATCTGGGGGCAACAATTGAGATAACATAAAAATGACCACAAGTGACAATTTTGCAGAATTTATGCCTTACGCGTTTGGCCAAAATCATATTTGCAAAAAAGTTGCCAATTTAGTCTCAGTCTATCATTTCACACTTGACGAGATACTCTAGATGATAAATTGGACACTTTGGAGCTCATGGTGACAGAAAAATAGATAAGATAAAAGTGAAAAACAAATTTTACGAAAAAATTGTTCCTAACAACTTGTTTGTGTCCTACCACTAAACAGTGAGTCCCAGACAATTATTTTACACATGAATAGACACGCTAGATGCAGAGTAGTTAAACTGGATGTCTGATTTGGCATTTTTGTACAATCTGGGGGCAACAATTGAGATAACATAAAAATGACCACAAGTGACATTTTTTTGCAGAATTTTATGCCTTTCGCGTTTGGCCAAAATCATATTTTCAAAAAAGTTGCCAATTTAGTCTCAGTCTATCATTTCACACTTGACGAGATACTCTAGATGAGAAATTGGACACTTTGGAGCTCATAGGTGACAGAAAAATAGATAAGATAAAAAGTGAAAAAAACAAATTTTACGAAGAAATGTTCCTAACAACTTGTTTGTGTCCTACCACTAAACAGTGAGTCCCAGACAATTATTTTACACATGAATAGACACGCTAGATGCAGAGTAGTTAAACTGGATGTCTGATTTGGCATTTTTGTACAATCTGGGGGCAACAATTGAGATAACATAAAAATGACCACAAGTGACAATTTTGCAGAATTTATGACTTACGCGTTTGGCCAAAATCATATTTGCAAAAAAGTTGCCAATTTAGTCTCAGTCTATCATTTCACACTTGACGAGATACTCTAGATGAGAAATTGGACACTTTGGAGCTCATAGGTGACAGAAAAATAGATAAGATAAAAGTAAAAAAAAAACAAATTTTACGAAGAAATGTTCCTAACAACTTGTTTGTGTCCTACCACTAAACAGTGAGTCCCAGACAATTATTTTACACATGAATAGACACGCTAGATGCAGAGTAGTTAAACTGGATGTCTGATTTGGCATTTTTGTACAATCTGGGGGCAACAATTGAGATAACATAAAAATGGCCACAATGGACAATTTTGCAGAATTTATGCCTTACGCTTTTGGCCAAAATCATATTTGCAACAAAGTTGCCAATTTAGTCTCAGTCTATCATTTCACACTTGACGAGATACTCTAGATGATAAATTTGGCACTTTGGAGCTCATAGGTGACAGAAAAATAGATGAGATAAAAGTGAAAAAACAAATTTTACGAAGAAATGTTCCTAACAACTTGTTTGTGCCCTACCACTAAACAGTGAGTCCCAGACAATTATTTTACACATGAATAGACACGCTAGATGCAGAGTAGTTAAACTGGATGTCTGATTTGGCATTTTTGTACAATCTGGGGGCAACAATTGAGATAACATAAAAATGACCACAAGTGACAATTTTGCAGAATTTATGCCTTACGCGTTTGGCCAAAATCATATTTTCAAAAAAGTTGCCAATTTAGTCTCAGTCTATCATTTCACACTTGACGAGATACTCTAGATGAGAAATTGGACACTTTGGAGCTCATAGGTGACAGAAAAATAGATAAGATAAAAGTGAAAAACAAATTTTACGAAGAAAATGTTCCTAACAACTTGTTTGTGTCCTACCACTAAACAGTGAGTCCCAGACAATTATTTTACACATGAATAGACACGCTAGATGCAGAGTAGTTAAACTGGATGTCTGATTTGGCATTTTTGTACAATCTGGGGGCAACAATTGAGATAACATAAAAATGACCACAAGTGACATTTTGCAGAATTTATGCCTTACGCGTTTGGCCAAAATCATATTTGCAAAAAAGTTGCCAATTTAGTCTCAGTCTATCATTTCACACTTGACGAGATACTCTAGATGATAAATTGGACACTTTGGAGCTCATAGGTGACAGAAAAATAGATAAGATAAAAGTGAAAAAAAAATTTTACGAAGAAATGTTCCTAACAACTTGTTTGTGTCCTACCACTAAACAGTGAGTCCCAGACAATTATTTTACACATGAATAGACACGCTAGATGCAGAGTAGTTAAACTGGATGTCTGATTTGGCATTTTTGTACAATCTGGGGGCAACAATTGAGATAACATAAAAATGACCACAAGTGACAATTTTTGCAGAATTTATGCCTTACGCGTTTGGCCAAAATCATATTTGCAAAAAAGTTGCCAATTTAGTCTCAGTCTATCATTTCACACTTGACGAGATACTCTAGATGATAAATTGGACACTTTGGAGCTCATAGGTGACAGAAAAATAGATAAGATAAAAGTGAAAAAAACAATTTTTACGAAGAAATGTTCCTAACAACTTGTTTGTGTCCTACCACTAAACAGTGAGTCCCAGACAATTATTTTACACATGAATAGACACGCTAGATGCAGAGTAGTTAAAACTGATGTCTGATTTGGCATTTTTGTACAATCTGGGGGCAACAATTGAGATAACATAAAAATGACCACAAGTGACATTTTTGCAGAATTTATGCCTTCGCGTTTGGCCAAAATCATATTTTCAAAAAAGTTGCCAATTTAGTCTCAGTCTATCATTTCACACTTGACGAGATACTCTAGATGATAAATTGGACACTTTGGAGCTCATAGGTGACAGAAAAATAGATAAGATAAAAGTGAAAAAACAAATTTTACGAAGAAATGTTCCTAACAACTTGTTTGTGTCCTACCACTAAACAGTGAGTCCCAGACAATTATTTTACACATGAATAGACACGCTAGATGCAGAGTAGTTAAACTGGATGTCTGATTTGGCATTTTTGTACAATCTGGGGGCAACAATTGAGATAACATAAAAATGACCACAAGTGACAATTTTGCAGAATTTATGCCTTACGCGTTTGGCCAAAATCATATTTGCAAAAAAGTTGCCAATTTAGTCTCAGTCTATCATTTCACACTTGACGAGATACTCTAGATGATAAATTGGACACTTTGGAGCTCATAGGTGACAGAAAAATAGATAAGATAAAAGTGAAAAAACAAATTTTACGAAGAAATGTTCCTAACAACTTGTTTGTGTCCTACCACTAAACAGTGAGTCCCAGACAATTATTTTACACATGAATAGACACGCTAGATGCAGAGTAGTTAAACTGGATGTCTGATTTGGCATTTTTGTACAATCTGGGGGCAACAATTGAGATAACATAAAAATGACCACAAGTGACAATTTTGCAGAATTTATGCCTTTCGCGTTTGGCCAAAATCATATTTGCAAAAAAGTTGCCAATTTAGTCTCAGTCTATCATTTCACACTTGACGAGATACTCTAGATGAGAAATTGGACACTTTGGAGCTCATAGGTGACAGAAAAATAGATAAGATAAAAGTGAAAAAACAAATTTTACGAAGAAATGTTCCTAACAACTTGTTTGTGTCCTACCACTAAACAGTGAGTCCCAGACAATTATTTTACACATGAATAGACACGCTAGATGTAGAGTAGTTAAACTGGATGTCTGATTTGGCATTTTTGTACAATCTGGGGGCAACAATTGAGATAACATAAAAATGACCACAAGTGACAATTTTTTTGCAGAATTTATGCCTTTCGCGTTTGGCCAAAATCATATTTTGCAAAAAAGTTGCCAATTTAGTCTCAGTCTATCATTTCACACTTGACGAGATACTCTAGATGAGAAATTGGACACTTTGGAGCTCATAGGTGACAGAAAAAATAGATAAGATAAAAGAAAAAAAAAATTTTACGAAGAAATGTTCCTAACAACTTGTTTGTGTCCTACCACTAAACAGTGAGTCCCAGACAATTATTTTACACATGAATAGACACGCTAGATGCAGAGTAGGTAAACTGGATGTCTGATTTGGCATTTTTGTACAATGGGGGCAACAATTGAGATAACATAAAAATGACCACAAGTGACAATTTTGCAGAATTTATGCCTTTCGCGTTTGGCCAAAATCATATTTGCAAAAAGTTGCCAATTTAGTCTCAGTCTATCATTTCACACTTGACGAGATACTCTAGATGAGAAATTGGACACTTTGGAGCTCATAGGTGACAGAAAAATAGATAAGATAAAAGTGAAAAAACAAATTTTACGAAGAAAATGTTCCTAACAACTTTGTTTGTGTCCTACCACTAAACAGTGAGTCCCAGACAATTATTTTACACATGAATAGACACGCTAGATGCAGAGTAGTTAAACTGGATGTCTGATTTGGCATTTTTGTACAATCTGGGGGCAACAATTGAGATAACATAAAAATGACCACAAGTGACAATTTTGCAGAATTTATGCCTTACGCGTTTGGCCAAAATCATATTTGCAAAAAAGTTGCCAATTTAGTCTCAGTCTATCATTTCACACTTGACGAGATACTCTAGATGATAAATTTGACACTTTGGAGCTCATAGGTGACAGAAAAATAGATAAGATAAAAGTGAAAAAACAAATTTTACGAAGAAATGTTCCTAACAACTTGTTTGTGTCCTACCACTAAACAGTGAGTCCCAGACAATTATTTTACACATGAATAGACACGCTAGATGCAGAGTAGTTAAACTGGATGTCTGATTTGGCATTTTTGTACAATCTGGGGGCAACAATTGAGATAACATAAAAATGACCACAAGTGACAATTTTGCAGAATTTATGCCTTACGCGTTTGGCCAAAATCATATTTGCAAAAAAGTTGCCAATTTAGTCTCAGTCTATCATTTCACACTTGACGAGATACTCTAGATGATAAATTGGACACTTTGGAGCTCGTTGGTGACAGAAAAATAGATAAGATAAAAGTGAAAAACAAATTTTACAAAGAAATGTTCCTAACAAATTGTTTGTGTCCTACCACTAAACAGTGAGTCCCAGACAATTATTTTACACATGAATAGACACGCTAGATGCAGAGTAGTTAAACTGGATGTCTGATTTGGCATTTTTGTACAATCTGGGGGCAACAATTGAGATAACATAAAAATGACCACAAGTGACATTTTTGCAGAATTTATGCCTTTCGCGTTTGGCCAAAATCATATTTGCAAAAAAGTTGCCAATTTAGTCTCAGTCTATCATTTCACACTTGACGAGATACTCTAGATGATGAAATTGGACACTTTGGAGCTCATAGGTGACAGAAAAATAGATAAGATAAAAGTGAAAAAACAAATTTTACGAAGAAATGTTCCTAACAACTTGTTTGTGTCCTACCACTAAACAGTGAGTCCCAGACAATTATTTTACACATGAATAGACACGCTAGATGCAGCAGAGTAGTTAAACTGGATGTCTGATTTGGCATTTTTGTACAATCTGGGGGCAACAATTGAGATAACATAAAAATGACCACAAGTGACAATTTTGCAGAATTTATGCCTTACGCGTTTGGCAAAAAATCATATTTGCAAAAAAGTTGCCAATTTAGTCTCAGTCTATCATTTCACACTTGACGAGATACTCTAGATGATAAATTGGACACTTTGGAGCTCATAGGTGACAGAAAAATAGATAAGATAAAAGTAAAAAAAAAAAATTTTTTTACGAAGAAATGTTCCTAACAACTTGTTTGTGTCCTACCACTAAACAGTGAGTCCCAGACAATTATTTTACACATGAATAGACACGCTAGATGCAGAGTAGTTAAACTGGATGTCTGATTTGGCATTTTTGTACAATCTGGGGGCAACAATTGAGATAACATAAAAATGACCACAAGTGACATTTTTGCAGAATTTATGCCTTACGCGTTTGGCCAAAATCATATTTTGCAAAAAGTTGCCAATTTAGTCTCAGTCTATCATTTCACACTTGACGAGATACTCTAGATGAGAAATTGGACACTTTGGAGCTCGTAGGTGACAGAAAAATAGATAAGATAAAAGTGAAAAACAAATTTTACGAAGAAATGTTCCTAACAACTTGTTTGTGTCCTACCACTAAACAGTGAGTCCCAGACAATTATTTTACACATGAATAGACACGCTAGATGCAGAGTAGTTAAACTGGATGTCTGATTTGGCATTTTTGTACAATCTGGGGGCAACAATTGAGATAACATAAAAATGACCACAAGTGACAATTTTGCAGAATTTATGCCTTACGCGTTTGGCCAAAAATCATATATTTTCCAAAAAGTTGCCAATTTAGTCTCAGTCTATCATTTCACACTTGACGAGATACTCTAGATGAGAAATTGGACACTTTGGAGCTCATAGGTGACAGAAAAATAGATAAGATAAAAGTGAAAAAACAAATTTTACGAAGAAATGTTCCTAACAACTTGTTTGTGTCCTACCACTAAACAGTGAGTCCCAGACAATTATTTTACACATGAATAGACACGCTAGATGCAGAGTAGTTAAACTGGATGTCTGATTTGGCATTTTTGTACAATCTGGGGGCAACAATTGAGATAACATAAAAATGACCACAAGTGACATTTTGCAGAATTTATGCCTTTCGCGTTTGGCCAAAATCATATATTTTGCAAAAAAGTTGCCAATTTAGTCTCAGTCTATCATTTCACACTTGACGAGATACTCTAGATGAGAAATTGGACACTTTGGAGCTCATAGGTGACAGAAAAATAGATAAGATAAAAAGTGAAAAAACAAATTTTACGAAGAAATGTTCCTAAACACTTGTTTGTGTCCTACCACTAAACAGTGAGTCCCAGACAATTATTTTACACATGAATAGACACGCTAGATGCAGAGTAGTTAAACTGGATGTCTGATTTGGCATTTTTGTACAATCTGGGGGCAACAATTGAGATAACATAAAAATGACCACAAGTGACAATTTTGCAGAATTTATGCCTTACGCGTTTGGCCAAAATCATATTTGCAAAAAAGTTGCCAATTTAGTCTCAGTCTATCATTTCACACTTGACGAGATACTCTAGATGATAAATTGGACACTTTGGAGCTCATAGGTGACAGAAAAATAGATAAGATAAAAGTGAAAAAACAAATTTTACGAAGAAATGTTCCTAACAACTTGTTTGTGTCCTACCACTAAACAGTGAGTCCCAGACAATTATTTTACACATGAATAGACACGCTAGATGTAGAGTAGTTAAACTGGATGTCTGATTTGGCATTTTTGTACAATCTGGGGGCAACAATTGAGATAACATAAAAAATGACCACAAGTGACAATTTTTTGCAGAATTTTATGCCTTACGCGTTTGGCAAAAAAATCATATTTTCAAAAAAGTTGCCAATTTAGTCTCAGTCTATCATTTCACACTTGACGAGATACTCTAGATGATAAATTGGACACTTGGAGAGCTCATAGGTGACAGAAAAAAAATAGATAAGATAAAAGTGAAAAACAAATTTTACGAAGAAATGTTCCTAACAACTTGTTTGTGTCCTACCACTAAACAGTGAGTCCCAGACAATTATTTTACACATGAATAGACACGCTAGATGCAGAGTAGTTAAACTGGATGTCTGATTTGGCATTTTTGTACAATCTGGGGGCAACAATTGAGATAACATAAAAATGACCACAAGTGACAATTTTGCAGAATTTATGCCTTTCGCGTTTGGCCAAAATCATATTTGCAAAAAAGTTGCCAATTTAGTCTCAGTCTATCATTTCACACTTGACGAGATACTCTAGATGAGAAATTGGACACTTTGGAGCTCATAGGTGACAGAAAAATAGATAAGATAAAAGTGAAAAACAAATTTTACGAAGAAATGTTCCTAACAACTTGTTTGTGTCCTACCACTAAAACAGTCAGTCCCAGACAATTATTTTACACATGAATAGACACGCTAGATGCAGAGTAGTTAAACTGGATGTCTGATTTAGCATTTTTGTGCAATCTGGGGGCAACAATTGAGATAACATAAAAAAGACCACAAGTGACAATTTTGCAGAATTTATGCCTTACGCGTTTGGCCAAAATCATATTTGCAAAAAAAGTTGCCAATTTAGTCTCAGTCTATCATTCCACACTTGACGAGATACTCTAGATGATAAATTGGACACTTTTGAGCTCATAGGTGACAGGAAAATAGATAAGATAAAAGTGAAAAAACAAATTTTTACGATGAAATGTTCCTAACAACTCATTTGTGTCCTACCACTAAACAGTGAGTCCCAGACAATTATTTTACACATGAATAGACACGCTAGATGCAGAGTAGTTAAACTGGATGTCTGATTCAGCATTTTTGTGCAATCTGGGGGCAACAATTGAGATAACATAAAAAAGACCACAAGTGACAATTTTGCAGAATTTATGCTTTTCGCGTTTGGCCAAAATCATATTTTCAAAAAAGTTGCCAATTTAGTCTCAGTCTATCATTTCACACTTGACGAGATACTCTAGATGAGAAATTTGACACTTTGGAGCTCATAGGTGACAGAAAAATAGATGAGATAAAAGTGAAAAAACAAATTTTACGAAGAAATGTTCCTAACAACTTGTTTGTGTCCTACCACTAAACAGTGAGTCCCAGACAATTATTTTACACATGAATAGACACGCTAGATGCAGAGTAGTTAAACTGGATGTCTGATTTGGCATTTTTGTACAATCTGGGGGCAACAATTGAGATAACATAAAAATGACCACAAGTGACAATTTTGCAGAATTTATGCCTTACGCGTTTGGCCAAAATCATATTTTCCAAAAAAGTTGCCAATTTAGTCTCAGTCTATCATTTCACACTTGACGAGATACTCTAGATGATAAATTGGACACTTTGGAGCTCATAGGTGACAGAAAAATAGATAAGATAAAAGTGAAAAAACAAATTTTACGAAGAAATGTTCCTAACAACTTGTTTGTGTTCTACCACTAAACAGTGAGTCCCAGACAATTATTTTACACATGAATAGACACGCTAGATGCAGAGTAGTTTAACTGGATGTCTGATTTGGCATTTTGGTACAATCAGGGGGCAACAATTGAAATAACATAAAAATGACCACAAGTGACATTTTTGCAGAATTTATGCCTTACGCGTTTGGCCAAAATCATATTTGCAAAAAAGTTGCCAATTTAGTCTCAGTCTATCATTTCACACTTGACGAGATACTCTAGATGATAAATTGGACACTTTGGAGCTCATAGGTGACAGAAAAATAAATAAGATAAAAGTGAAAAACAAATTTTACGAAGAAATTGTTCCTAACAACTTGTTTTTGTGTCCTACCACTAAACATTGAGTCCCAGACAATTATTTTACACATGAATAGACACGCTAGATGCAGAATAGGTAAACTGGATGTCTGATTTGGCATTTTTGTACAATCTGGGGGCAACAATTGAGATAACATAAAAATGACCACAAGTGACATTTTTGCAGAATTTATGCCCTTACGCGTTTGGCCAAAATCATATTTGCAAAAAAGTTGCCAATTTAGTCTCAGTCTATCATTTCACACTTGACGAGATACTCTAGATGAGAAATTGGACACTTTGGAGCTCATAGGTGACAGAAAAATAGATAAGATAAAAGTGAAAAAACAAATTTTACGAAGAAATGTTCCTAACAACTTGTTTGTGTCCTACCACTAAACAGTGAGTCCCAGACAATTATTTTACACATGAATAGACACGCTAGATGCAGAGTAGTAGTTAAACTGGATGTCTGATTTGGCATTTTTGTACAATCTGGGGCAACAATTGAGATAACATAAAAATGACCACAAGTGACAATTTTTTCCAGAATTTATGCCTTACGCGTTTGGCCAAAATCATATTTGCAAAAAAGTTGCCAATTTAGTCTCAGTCTATCATTTCACACTTGACGAGATACTCTAGATGAGAAATTGGACACTTTGGAGCTCATAGGTGACAGAAAAATAGATAAGATAAAAGTGAAAAACAAATTTTACGAAGAAATGTTCCTAACAACTTGTTTGTGTCCTACCACTAAACAGTGAGTCCCAGACAATTATTTTACACATGAATAGACACGCTAGATGCAGAGTAGTTAAACTGGATGTCTGATTTGGCATTTTCGTACACTCTGGGGGTCAACAATTGAGATAACATAAAAAAAATGACCACAAGTGACATTTTTGCAGAATTTATGCCTTACGCATCCCGCCAAAATCATATTTTCCAAAAAGTTGCCAATTTAGTCTCAGTCTATCATTTCACACTTGACGAGATACTCTAGATGAGAAATTGGACACTTTGGAGCTCATAGGTGACAGAAAAATAGATAAGATAAAAGTGAAAAACAAATTTTACGAAAAAATGTTCCTAACAACTTGTTTGTGTCCTACCACTAAACAGTGAGTCCCAGACAATTTATTTTACACATGAATAGACACGCTAGATGCAGAGTAGTTAAACTGGATGTCTGATTTGGCATTTTTGTACAATCTGGGGGCAACAATTGAGATAACATAAAAATGACCACAAGTGACATTTTTGCAGAATTTATGCCTTACGCGTTTGGCCAAAATCATATTTTCCAAAAAAGTTGCCAATTTAGTCTCAGTCTATCATTTCACACTTGACGAGATACTCTAGATGATAAATTGGACACTTTGGAGCTCATAGGTGACAGAAAAATAGATAAGATAAAAGTGAAAAAACAAATTTTACGAAGAAATGTTCTCCTAACAACTTGTTTTGTGTCCTACCACTAAACAGTGAGTCCCAGACAATTATTTTACACATGAATAGACACGCTAGATGCAGAGTAGGTAAACTGGATGTCTGATTTGGCATTTTTGTACAATCTGGGGGCAACAATTGAGATAACATAAAAATGACCACAAGTGACATTTTTGCAGAATTTATGCCTTTCGCGTTTGGCCAAAATCATATTTTGCAAAAAAGTTGCCAATTTAGTCTCAGTCTATCATTTCACACTTGACGAGATACTCTAGATGAGAAATTGGACACTTTGGAGCTCATAGGTGACAGAAAAATAGATAAGATAAAAGTGAAAAACAAATTTTACGAAGAAATGTTCCTAACAACTTGTTTGTGTCCTACCACTAAACAGTGAGTCCCAGACAATTATTTTACACATGAATAGACACGCTAGATGCAGAGTAGTTAAACTGGATGTCTGATTTGGCATTTTTGTACAATCTGGGGGCAACAATTGAGATAACATAAAATGACCACAGTGACAATTTTGCAGAATTTATGCCTTACGCGTTTGGCCAAAATCATATTTTCCAAAAAGTTGCCAATTTAGTCTCAGTCTATCATTTCACACTTGACGAGATACTCTAGATGATAAATTGGACACTTTGGAGCTCATAGGTGACAGAAAAATAGATAAGATAAAAGTGAAAAACAAATTTTACGAAGAAATGTTTCCTAACAACTTGTTTGTGTCCTACCACTAACAGTGAGTCCCAGACAATTATTTTACACATGAATAGACACGCTAGATGCAGAGTAGGTAAACTGGATGTCTGATTTGGCATTTTTGTACAATCTGGGGGCAACAATTGAGATAACATAAAAATGACCACAAGTGACATTTTTTTGCAGAATTTATGCCTTACGCGTTTGGCCAAAATCATATTTTCCAAAAAGTTGCCAATTTAGTCTCAGTCTATCATTTCACACTTGACGAGATACTCTAGATGAGAAATTGGACACTTTGGAGCTCATAGGTGACAGAAAAATAGATAAGATAAAAGTGAAAAACAAATTTTACGAAGAAATGTTCCTAACAACTTGTTTGTGTCCTACCACTAAACAGTGAGTCCCAGACAATTATTTTACACATGAATAGACACGCTAGATGCAGAGTAGTTAAACTGGATGTCTGATTTGGCATTTTTGTACAATCTGGGGGCAACAATTGAGATAACATAAAAATGACCACAAGTGACAATTTTGCAGAATTTATGCCTTACGCGTTTGGCCAAAATCATATTTTCCAAAAAGTTGCCAATTTAGTCTCAGTCTATCATTTCACACTTGACGAGATACTCTAGATGATAAATTGGACACTTTGGAGCTCATAGGTGACAGAAAAATAGATAAGATAAAAGTGAAAAACAAATTTTACGAAGAAATGTTCCTAACAACTTGTTTGTGTCCTACCACTAAACAGTGAGTCCCAGACAATTATTTTACACATGAATAGACACGCTAGATGCAGAGTAGTTAAACTGGATGTCTGATTTGGCATTTTTGTACAATCTGGGGGCAACAATTGAGATAACATAAAAATGACCACAAGTGACATTTTTGCAGAATTTATGCCTTTCGCGTTTGGCCAAAATCATATTTTCAAAAAAGTTGCCAATTTAGTCTCAGTCTATCATTTCACACTTGACGAGATACTCTAGATGAGAAATTGGACACTTTGGAGCTCATAGGTGACAGAAAAATAGATAAGATAAAAGTGAAAAACAAATTTTACGAAGAAATGTTCCTAACAACTTGTTTGTGTCCTACCACTAAACAGTGAGTCCCAGACAATTATTTTACACATGAATAGACACGCTAGATGCAGAGTAGTTAAACTGAATGTCTGATTTGGCATTTTTGTACAATCTGGGGGCAACAATTGAAGATAACATAAAAATGACCACAAGTGACAATTTGCAGAATTTATGCCTTACGCGTTTGGCCAAAATCATATTTGCCAAAAGTTGCCAATTTAGTCTCAGTCTATCATTTCACACTTGACGAGATACTCTAGATGAGAAATTGGACACTTTGGAGCTCATAGGTGACAAAAAATAGATAAGATAAAAGTGAAAAAAACAAATTTTACGAAGAAATGTTCCTAACAACTCGTTTGTGTCCTACCACTAAACAGTGAGTCCCAGACAATTATTTTACACATGAATAGACACGCTAGATGCAGAGTAGTTAAACTGGATGTCTGATTTGGCATTTTTGTACAATCTGGGCGCTACAATTGAGATAACATAAAAATGGCCACAATTGACAATTTTGCAG
>CAJHNH020005222.1:0-24192 GCA_905116865.2 Candidula unifasciata
AATGGTGTCTATGATGTTCTCATCGAAGTTAAAAATTCTCATTATTTGCTAGAGTCCAGCATGTCACACACGGTTAAATGCCTTCGTGAAGTCGATGAAGTTATGGAATAGGTCGCGTTGATGTTGTAAAGGTTTTTCTGTCAATGTTCTGATGTCAAAGACTTCTTCTGTGGTACTTCTATTTTTTCCGGGTGAACCGGCCTGTTTTTTCGGCTAATATTACCTCAAATTTTGCTTTCAATTTGTTAAGCAGTGTCATTACCATAACTTTGCTTGCGTGGCAACCACTATTACCTTTTATGAGACTGAATGGATTCTAGAATTTGGAAGCATTGATTTACAATAAAAGGGGCAAAGTGAAACAAAGAACTGAAAATCTGAATGGCTTGGCCTTATGGATGGCTTGTGACAAGAGTACTGACATGATCCGTAACTGGAGATAGTGTGAGATGGCGAAACGTGATTGCCCACGAATATTTGCGATGCAAACTGTTGTTATCATTATGGCTGTCGTTGGTGTTATAGTTATTTATACTATGGTCAGGACAATTTCAACATCTAAATTTATCGTATTCTTCTTTCTAAACTCCATGCAGTGTGGCGTTGGTAATCGTGTCAATTCACAACCTTCTGCCTCGTGTACTTTCCATCAACTCTGACACAGATGCTGTTCCATGTCATGTCAAACCGTCCAGCATCTGTTTTCTCGGTCTCCCTCTGTCTCCCTGTTGTGATTTAGATGTTAGGTGATTGTCCGAATAAAGAACAAGTGTCTAAGAATGCAGGATATCTTGAGGTCCACCTGATTCACGTACTTGTAAGACGTTGGAACATCAATAACGTATTTCATTCCTCAAGCGGTACAATAAAAGAAACGACAATATATTGAACAATAATAAAGGAAATGCCGATAACGCTCTTAATAACAACATACTACTCGAGCGACAGCTCAACAAAACATTATTATAAAAAGTAACTGCTCACACTGGGAATGTCATAACCGGATTGGAATATCTCTGAAGGATAAGCCGGAACGAAGTCCGAATATCCTTATCAATCTCCACAACTTGGAGCGGTTAACTAGTGATTTTATACAAAGCAAAGCGAACATAACCCATTGGAGACATCTTCAAAGCAAACCGGCACAAATTCCGAGCTGTCCATCAGTCTCCACAACAGGAAGCAGTTAACTAGCGAAGTTATACAAAGCAACGCAAGCATAACCCATTGGGGACATCATCAAAGCAAACCGGCAAAAGTCCGAGCTGTCCATCAGTCTCCACAACAGGAAGCAGTTAACTAGCGATGTTATACAAAGCAGCACAAGCACAACCCATCTGGAACATGTTCACACAAACCGGCACAAAGTCCGAGCTGTCCATCAATTCTTGGAGAGGATAACATGGATCCACACCCCACGAGGCAAGCAGGTCTCTTCCCTTTTACATCTCTCTCTCTCTCTCTCTCTCTCTCTCTCTCTCTCTCTCTCTCTCTCTCTCTCTCTCTCTCTCTCTCTCTCTCTCTGTCTGAACCGTTTTGGTACATTACCATACCTACTCGTTTAGTACATGCAAATCATTTTTTTTTGGCAACGCTGAACGGTGCGCAAAAGCAAACGTTCAGCGCAGTTTTCGGGAACTACACGTATTACTACTTTCCTCAAATGTCAGCCAATACTCTAAGCTCCGGCTCCTTCATTTAATATTCAACATGAAACAACTGAAACACTACTATTCGAATTCAAATACTACTAATTCCATTATCATCCCAACTCTCCTTCTCTCATTATCTATGTGTATACATGTGACACACAACACTCCCCTCCAACTTTCCTACCGTCACGATGAACTCCGGTTTTCTCCTTCTCATCACATGAACAAAGAATGTAGATTGTCTCTTTCTGATGTGCGCAATCAGTTCTCTTCTTGAGCCATTTCTTTTACGACATCTTCATTACTCTTTTGATCTGTCCAGGGTTTTTTCATCATTCGTCTATAAAACCACCTCTCCGCACCTTTCAAATAAGTTTCCACTAATTTACGAACTGTTCATGATTCACATCTTATGTACAACATCAAACAAATTTATCATATTACAAAATATAATTTATGCCTTTGAAGGATGACGACCTTGAAGCTCCCGGCCAACACGGAAGATGAAATAATAGATGATGATGGCTGCACCGATGCCAGAGTAAACTGTGGTCTTCATTTGTCATCCGACGCAGCCAGTCACAGCTGTTGAAACTGTCCAAACATAAACCATTCGTCTCTCAGAACACGGCGATGCAGAAGTAGAGGTAGTAAATCAATTACTCGTGCACAACTCTACTCAGTCGTCTACTTTCTTTCCAGTCAACCTCCGCACACGAAAGAAACCGACCACTGTATTTCGACTACGTGCCGGACACAACATACTCTGCAGCCATATGTACAGGAAATTCAAGATTGGGAATTCAGCACTTTGTAAATGTGGACACCCACCACATAACACTAAAGGATGAATTAAGAATCCCCATCACAGCACTCGGGCCACTTCCATAAGCCCTTCGTCCCCATCTTCAGCAGAAAGCGAATAGTTTCGATTTTGATGGCACCACTGACCGTCTGATTATACATCCGTCTCGCCTTTCCAGTGAGTGTTGAGCGCCGACCCGATCCCCTGGTAACTTCTCTCAGCGCCATTCTCCCCAGACTGAAATGATCTATCTGTCCCTCCGTTCAATCGCTCCCAAAGAGCCCTCACAACATCCAGCCGGTCATACATCAGTTATCGACAAAGCTGCGCAGAACCGGCTAGTTTTTCTACCTGCTCATTTCCCAACAAACCGGCACGACCTGGAGATAATATCCGAAGAATGCTAACTACCTGGGACTTCTGAAGTAATGCTTGCCACTCTGCACGAGCTTGCCTATCTTCACTTTTCTCAACATGCTCTGCGAGTCAGTTACAATTACGGCATGTGTGTACAGGTGATTCTCAAGCCGCGCAAGGCAGCAGTGACTGCCTCCACCTCCATTCTCAAACTAGACTTTGTGATATCATATGCCAGCCTTTGCTGCATTAAGCGACATCCATTCACTTTTGCTATGAATGCACTTTATCTGCCCCTCAACACAGAGCCATCTGTATAGATAATCACGTTATTAAATAGGAATAAACTCACAGGGAGCAAGTACAGCGGGGATCTACCAGTCGTCAGTAGAAATTATCCTCGTCGACACACGTTTCGGCCCACGATTCCTAGACGCATTCGGAGGTGGGCCCACCTGAGTTCATGACGCTCAAGGCTGGTTCCCCGCTGCACGGAAATACCGGATGGTGTTATACTTTCGGCCAGAGACAAGACGACTTGGTGGTTTCGAAGGAGGTACTGTGAGATAAGAAGCCGCCGCGGCAGCGTAATTAAAACAGTCCGCATGCCTGGACGACCGAGCGACAAGCTTATTTTGGTTTACCGGACACATGTTGGACTTTTATTAGCAGTTGGCAGACGAACACTGGCAGACAATTCGGACACGATGGACTTTCAAAGGGATGAGAAACTCTTTTCCGCTAGACACCCGGACCAGCTCACCGAGACCCGTCCCCTACTTTGTTGCGCTGCGTCCAAAGCCAGCTAGAGGCCCTTTCGGCCACCTCTCCCAGTTTTTTGAGTGTTCGTTTCCGTTCATTACCGCGCAATCCTAGTTCTTTCACCACATTGTAGAGCGAAGTGGAAACGAGGCCTCTCGCTCCCACTTTGACGGCAAATACCCGTACCGTGTAAGCCTCGTTTCTCCTCAAACCGGCTGCTAAATCACTGTACTTCTCGAGCTTGTACAAATGATTCTCCTCCATACGCGACTCAAACGGGACCGTCAACTCAATCAGGATGAGCTGCCGTTTTTGCGCAGAATGGAGAACGATGTCCGGTCGCAGGCCGGTTTTACGGATCAACTCGGGATACCGTTCATGGCCTGGCAGATCAACCGCCAGTAACCAGTCCCTCGCAGAGTCTAGCACAGATGGAGCGAATGCTTTTTTGTTGACCTTACCAATTGGAACCTGCCCAGCCTTGAGGAAACGAATGGGGGCGATACTAGAACTGGCTCTGGCGTTAGCCCTCATTCTAGCCTGGTCGACAACGGCTGCTAACTCCTTTAGCACCTTGTTGTGGCGCCAGGTATATCGGCCTTGACCTAGGGCTTTCCTGCATGCGGACAGGACGTGCTCAAGAGTTTTGCTTCGATTTGCACAACGGGCAAGTCGGATCGTTGGTCGCAGACCATTTAACCATGTTAAACACCGGACGGTAAATACATCGTACGCCGAACGAACGATAAAGCTCAGTCGCAGCGGGGTCATCCGCCAGATCTCACCCCATGTGAGTATTCTTGGCAATGCGCTCTCCAGGCTGACCCAATGGCCCTGCTGCGACTGCTGGGCTGCTTTCTGGACCCGAACCTCGTTTTCGTTGTCCCTCACCGTTTGTATCACCATGTCTCAGCGCTCTTTGGCTCAGGCCTTTGACCACCAATTGACTTTCCCGTGCCCTAGGCCTCGACGGCCGGTTTGTGTGTAACCCATTATCCCTCTCAATTTTAGTGCATTCTGGGCAGATTCTATCGCATCGAGGACTCTCCACTTGGTTCCAGTCTTTAGAGCGGGCTGGACAGCGATGACATTTGGGTCTGAAGACTCGCGCAAAAGCATGGCGAGTCTTACCTTGCCGACTTTAAACTCTTCGGTTATCGATTTGAACGGAAACGGAAGTACCAGCTTAGCCTGTTTGCAATACAGAGCCACGTCGGTCAGACAAGGCGGTGCACCAATCCACTTTCTTAAGGCTGTGTTGATTTTTTCTCCATGGCTTCCACTGCAGTCATCGTCACCTCGTAGACTGACAGTGGCCATAGGAGTTTCGGAATCAACATGAATTGGAGACACCATACCTTGAATTTTCCGACCAGCCTGTATCGCTCGATCGCGAGCAGGCCTGTAGCCAGTGACTCGTGTATTCGCTGGACCTCCGCTCTATCAGATAACTTCGAATCGTAAACGCGACCGAGACTCTTCACCGGTTCCTCCAGAACCGTGGGGATCTTGTTCCTTGCCACCGTAAAACTGGTTGCCACCAGCACTAGCCATGCAGCCGTAAATCCTCAGACTCAAAGACCCCCTGCCTGCACCACAAAAGTGGTATGAAAGCGGCAGCATTAGGCAGTCAACGACGGGGGGGGGGGGGGGGGGGGGGGGGGGGGGGGGGGGGGGGGGGGGGGGGGTTGATTTTAAAGAATTTAAAATGATCACTCAGAGTCAAAAGGTTAGTAACTAGATCTAGGTGCAGTGCCAGATGGCGTTTGGCGATCACGTCTCAACACAGTCCGGTTTAACATCATGTGAGTTTACATGAGATACTCTTTCAACCTATACTCAAATTGCTGGTAGATTCTATGCCCCCCGCCCCTCCCCTCCCATCTCCCGTTTTATTTCAAATATATCTTTCTTCCTCCCTCTTAATTTCTTTCCCTGTTGAATTTCGGCTGTTCAGTTTCTAAGTCTTTCTTTTCCTTCCTCATTCCCCATACCTTCTCATTCTGCCTTTTACCGTCTCTCTCTCTCTCTCTCCTCTCTCTCTCTCTCTCTCTCTCTCTCTTTCTTTTTTTTTTTTTTTTCACCATTCGCCACTCTCTACATAAAATATCCTTCAAAACCACTATTCTCTGCGTTTTTCCTGTCTATTTCTCTGACACACGCTAATCGCTCTTCCCTTTCACTTCTTAACCCCTCCCCTATCGTCTCTCCTTAGTTTACTTTGTTTACTGGAGGAGGAGAGGGGGGCAACCTGTTCATTCTTGTTGAAGAAGCATTGGTTATAATTAAAGTCTGATTTCATCAGTGCCAAGTTTAATGGTTATTCTACTGGCGGACCAAATTTGGCCCGAAGAGGCCTAGCAAGTAGCTTGGGGATTACCTGTAAGTTCTTCTTCTTCAGCGTTACGAGCTCTTGAAGTTCATTGCTGTAAACATCACCCGCCTCCACTCATCTCTCTGGTTGCCAGTATTGTCACTTTGGATGTTTTACATCCAGATTTAGATATTTTCCCTTGCATTTAGATGGCGTTTTTGAAGTTTAGATGGTAGATGTTTTCTAGATGTTTTTCATTTGGAGTGAATTTATCAAATGTAAACTAAGAAACAGGATTAAATTTGACCTCTTAAATGCTATCTTGACAATAAAATGCGGCCTGATAAGAGTAGGAAAAGGCTGTTCCGCTTATCAGCTCCCTGATTGGGTATTAAAAGAAATTGGAACAGCTAAAGCATACCAGAGTCATTTTGGATCTGAAGCTTCAACTTCATCATCCAAGCTAAGTTTATCCTGTTAATCTTGTAAGGCAGACTTCAGTAAAGATGATGACATGATTCTTTAGGGTAAGTCATATCAATTGTTATGTAATTTGTGACTCTTTCCATTTGGATGTTTTTTCTAGATGTTTTCACGCAAATTGAGATGTTTGTAGATATTTTTGACTCCGTTTTGGATGTTTTTTGTCATAGAGAAGTGGCAACACTGCAGGTTACCCTTCTCTTTCCAATTGTCGTCACCAAGTGTTCGAAGGTCTGTCTGGACATTATCTCTCCATAATCTTATTGGTCTGCCTCATGGTCTACTCCCATCCAGCTCCCATGTGTAAACAGATTTTTCCTCTCTGTCATTTGACATTCTCTCAATGTGCCCCTGCCATTTCAGTCTATTAGATCTCATGATGCCAGTGATCAGTGGTGATTTAAACTGATTATAAATTTCGTTGTTGCTTCTCACTCTCCATTCCGCGCTGTTTGCATCTTTGATGGTCCAAAGATTCTTGTAAAACTCCTTTATCCAAAATTTGCAATGAGGCTTCATCTCTTTTAGTTGTGCTCCAAGTTTTAGAGCAATATAAAACGACTGGTTTTATCAACTTTAATTTTTAATCGTGGTGTTGCGAGACACTTTGACTTTAGCAGATGTTGAAGGGCATAGTATTCTTTATTTTCAGATTGCTTCTAGACTGTATTTCTTCTCTCATCTTGTTGAAGCAGTTGAAGTTTGCACATAAGTACTTATATGTTTCTGTTCGTTCAATTTTCATATTATCGATTTGTATGTGGCCGAGGTTTATATTCTTTCCATATCTTGTTATTATCACGTATTCTGTCATCTTGATTGATAACTAGTCCTATTTTGTGAGCTGCTTTTTTGTGAGAGAATCAGTCTATAGTTCATTGTCTTCAACGATATCAATGTCATCTGCATAACCAAGTATTCTTGTCGTTTCTCCTAAAGTACACTTTTGTTCAACTTTTCTTAAACTTTTCTCCAGGGCCAAGTTGAAAAGCAGTGGGGACAGAGCATCACCTTGCTTTAAACCAGATATTATTTGATAATGGTCTGACTGTCTGTCTTTATATGCTACTAAATTATATGTTTCTTCCATATTTAGTCTGGTCATTATAATTCACTTCTTTTGTATTCCAAAGTCCTTCATAGCATTTCATAAACTGTTTTTATGTACGCTATCATACGCCTTTTTAGAATCCACAGAAACCTGCCAATTATATTGTAATAATGATCTGTCCATACATAGGTCCTGCCTATATTCCCAATAAGCCTAAAGGCGTGGAAAAGGGACCTCTACTTCACTAATGATCTTTTTATGATGGCCCACATCTATCCTCATTTCCCCATATTATGGCCCCTGAGTTGATTTAGTTGAATGGTTTATTGTTCCAGGAGTCGTGGCTTATTGCCCCTAACTGTGAGAGACGTTGTCTTCTTCTTTCTTCGTGTTCACCAACTGTATACTCTGGCGGAAAGTTTTAGTTGTTCATCCACTTCTGGCCTGCAGTCCTGTTCCATAAACTGAGTGTTGCGTGTGCATCCGTTTTACAGATCTGACTCATTTGTATGCAGACTGATGGTTCATTACCTCTAAAGCAGATGCACTCAGACTTTGAAGGAAGCTCCCAATATGTCTACTCTTGCGACATGCTTTTGGTTAGGCAGTGGGTCTGTTCTTGTTTTCTCTATAATAGGGCCCCGGAAGGCACACGTTGCCATATCTGAACATAGTCTGACCCTCTCTGTGTCTTAGGTATGGCTGTTATTTCTAATTGCTGTTGTTGTTCTTCTTATATCCAATGTGGTTAATTCTTTTCTGAGATATTTTACCCCTTCCTTCGTCCTTGAGGTCGCTTTGCTTGTTTTAGTTGTCCATCTTCTCCTGTTGTGGGGGTCCTGATATGCTTCAGTTCTACAGAGGCTCAATGTTGTTTTCTGAGCACCGCATGCTAGTGTTAAGGCTGCTCCCAATACCGCCATGCACCGAATGATCTTACTGACTGAACAGTTTAGATTCTGTTAATTACAAAATTGTTGTATGGAATGGAAACAGAGAACTAAGGCAATTACTAAAAAAAAAGTACAAATATTCACCCCCTGAAAAAAAAAAAAAATAAAAAATAAAGATCCCTTTTCACGCCTTTAAGAGCATCAGGCATATGAAAAGAGCACCCATGTTTTTACAGACCATTGGCACTCGGTAGGTAATGTGGTCAGCAATACGCCGGCCTTTCATCACCTGGGGCCTGTGCAGAATAGAGAAGAAAAAAAAAACGGTATGAAAGAATCACCAATGTCGAGCTCTGGTAGAGAAGTAAACAAGTTCCGGTTGACCAAGAGTTGAAGAAAAGACGATGACGTTGGATAGGACACACGTTGAGAGAACCTGAGAACCTTTTAATTAGAATATCTCTGCCCTGGAACCCACAGAGGAGGACATGAGGAAAGCTGCATGCGATGAGTTGGTTGAGGGCCTCTGCTTCATTTAGGGTCAGAAAGCAGAAGAAGAAAAATGCTGATATTGATATCAGTCAAACAATTTAGAAATGCGTTCTGTCAGAAAAAATATAATCTCTTTATTGTTTTTTTTTTTTTAATTTTTATTACAAGGATCTTTCACCTCACGATCTCTCCGCATGGCCCTATCTACAACTTCCCATTTCTACAGTATCTCGCTCATCCCATCTAAGTTCTCTTCGCCCACCAACTCCCACAGTGTCTCTCTCACCCACCTTAGTTCTCTTTATTGCGACTGTATGTATTTTTTCCCCTTTAAATTGTATTTTACAATATCAGCGTATCTTTCAACTTTTAGCGTCTTGAATTATATGTATACTGTGGCTTCCGTTAGCTTACTATTTTTCGTATTCCTTTGCAGTTGTATCATTCTTGTGCAAAACACTTTTTGATTTGTAAAGGGGTATGACATGTTTGTGAATATTTGTAAAAACCATTTGTTGTATATTATTTAGCACGCAGTATGATAAATTTCCTTTTTTCTTTCTAATATCTGTTGAGCAGGATAATTTGCATCTCAGTTTGTCGTCCAATATTACGTCTTGTATCTCGGGGATTCCCGTAAATCTTTCGTCTTTCTCAGAAGGGGTCGAACATTCTCAAATATAATTCATGCCCGTGAACTGGGATGACCTGGAAGCTCCGCAGCCAACAGGAAACATGAAATAATAGATGATGATGGTTGCAGCGATGTCAGAATAAATTTTGGTCTTAATCTGTCATCTGACGCAGCAGTCACAGCTGTTGAAATTTTCCATGAATCATTCGTCTTTTCCAGAACACGGCGATGCGGAAGTAAACATTGCAGATGAGTTGCTCGTGTACGAAACTACACTATGGTCTAATTTCTTCAAAATTAACTTCCACACAAGAGAGAAGAAAGTCGCCGTGGCGTTGGTGGATAGACGCCCGCCTGTGGATCAGAAAGTCGTGGGCTCGGGCCCTGATGGAACCCGGACTTTTTTTTTTTAAATGACCTTGACTTCTAGGGAGACCCAGCTTTGAGAGGGTGCTATGGTTCAGTCCTGGGAAGTAAAGACGGCCAGCTTAATGCTGACCACATCACCCACTAAGTGGCGATTAGGCTATTAAAATGCAGTTCTAGCCCTGCATGCCCAATATGCCTAAACCCTTCAAAAGGAGTCCACTTTTAAACATGAAAGATTGAGGTTTTGAGGTTTTCAACAACGAATCAATATCACGGTCCACTGGTGTAACCCATAAGTGCTCCGTTCTTCTTTTAACTAAAGTCTGAGTCCGAAGAAGCTCAGCACAGTGCATAGGCTTTGTAGAACCGCCTAGGATCGGAACACGTAAGAAACAATTATATCTAGACTGTGTATTAGACACAAATTCGGCTCTGTGGCTAAGTCGGTGCGAACGCTTCGTAATGCCGAAGTGCGGGGTTCGATCCCAGCTGCCGGCCACGCTCCTTGCGTTGGTTTCGACTGAGGTATCAGGGGGGCCGAACGTCCAGAAAACAATGGCAAACTACTGGACGTAAATTTGCCTTGAGAAACCACACAACAGCCAGGGGCTGCTGGGGTTGGTTCTGCAACGTTCTGTAAAGGATGCGCAACTAATCTTACCTATTAGACACAACATACTCTGTGTCGCCCTTTGTACATGACACTCAACATTGGCGATTTAGAACTTTGTCCATATGTCCATATGTCCATACACCACAGAATGCTGAACTTGTCCTTTAGGCACACTTTCTGCATTCAGTAGACAAATCCTAGGTCTTCCCGGTTGGCATTATTTCTCTCCTACTACAAGTTCACCAGCTGTAAATTCTGGCGGAAAGTTATGGTTGTTCATCCACTTCTGGACTGCAGTCCTGTTCCAGAACCTGAGTGTTGCGTGTGCATCCGTTTTACAGATCTGACTTATTTGTATGCGGACTGGTGGTTGCTTGTCTCTCAGGCAGATGCACTCCGATGTTGAAGAGACGACTCTTACGACATGCTTTTGGGTAGGCAGTGGGTCTATTATTCTTTTCCCTATAAAAGTCTACGGAAACATGGGAGACAGGCGACGGACCACACATTACATAGAGGCCTGTTTACCATTTCATCTAAAAACCAATGGCTTGGATAACGAAAAGAAGCAGAAGTAGATAACTTTGTGCTGTCTCAACATTTGAGGTATGCTGCATTGGATTCACTTTTGATATGAGAATATTACGAAATGAGAAATGAGGTTTTACTCTCCTCCAATGTACGAGTCTCATACCTCTATCTAAAAGCCACGAGAACTTTCTCTCTCTCTCTCTCTCTCTCTCTCTCTCTCTCTCTCTCTCTCTCTCTCTCTCTCTCTCTCTCTCTCTCTCTCTCTCTCTCTTTCTTTCTCTCTCGTCCTTTCTAAACCACACACAATGAAGATCGAACCCTGGTAAACATTGGGGTTTAGACTGAAACGACTTCAGTAACCTCTTTCACAGAGAAGTAGAATATAAACACAGTGAATTTGCTACAACAGGTGTAAAAAGAATAAAAATTTTCCGGCCAAGAACAAGTTGGATAATTAGAGCACAAATACGCTATACTAAGTGATAAACTAGACTAAGACTATTCCCTGTGGTTAAATATATAATTGTTGTTGCCTTAGTACGGTTAGAGGAACAAACGAACAAATTAAAGAAAATTAGGAAGCAAGAGAAGAAGAAAAAGAAGAAAAAGAAGAAGAAGAAGAAGAAGAAACATTGAAAATTAACAGAAAAAGAAAAAGAAAAAGGAAAAGAAAACGAAAAAGAAAAAGAAAATTAAAACGAAAAAAAAGAAAAATAGAAAAAGAAGAAGAAGAACAAGAAGAAGATGAAGATGAAGAAGCAGAAGAAGAAGAAGAAGAAGAAGAAGAAGAAGAAGAAGAAGAAGAAGAAGAAGAAGAAGATGAAGATGAAGATAAAGATAAAGATAAAGATAAAGATAAAGATAAAGATAAAGATAAAGATAAAGATAAAGATAAAGATAAAGATGAAGATGAAGATGAAGATGAAGATGAAGATGAAGATGATGAAGATGAAGATGAAGATGATGAAGATGAAGATGAAGATGATGAAGATGAAGATGAAGATGAAGATGAAGAAGAAGAAGAAGAAGAAGAAGAAGAAGAAGAAGAAGATGAAGATGAAGATGAAGATGAAGAAGATGAAGAAGATGAAGAAGATGAAGAAGATGAAGAAGATGAAGAAGATGAAGAAGATGAAGAAGATGAAGAAGATGAAGAAGATGAAGATGAAGATGAAGATGAAGATGAAGATGAAGATGAAGATGAAGATGAAGATGAAGATGAAGATGAAGATGAAGATGAAGATGAAGATGAAGATGAAGGAGAAGGAGAAGATGAAGATGAAGAAGGAGAAGGAGAAGGAGAAGGAGAAGGAGAAGGAGAAGGAGAAGGAGAAGGAGAAGGAGAAGGAGAAGGAGAAGGAGAAGGAGAAGGAGAAGGAGAAGGAGAAGGAGAAGGAGAAGGAGAAGGAGAAGGAGAAGGAGAAGGAGAAGGAGAAGGAGAAGGAGAAGGAGAAGGAGAAGGAGAAGAAGAAGAAGAAGAAGAAGAAGTAGTAGAAGGACAAGAAGAAGAAGAAGAAGAAGAAGAAGAAGAAAGACAAGAAGAAGAAGAAGATATATGCACACCAGCATAGGAGTACTTATGTATTGACGCCAATACAATTTTTTCCCTTGAGTTTTTCCTACATCCCCCCCCCCCCCCCCCATCTTCAAGGAGCTTCTTTTTTTTCGCCCTTAAAAGGGCGGTTGGCACACTGCTCTTGATTTACAGCTAAGCTTCGATGCGAAATCCCAAGCTAGTCGATTACAGCGAAACTTAAGCCAGTCGCAACTGAAGAAATTCTTGCTACAGGACACCCCCCCCCTCTCTCTCTCTCCCACCGCCCCCTCCTCGAGTCTCCGCTTACATCACTCGGTCCCCCTGAACACCCACGGCAAATTCCACAAAAACTTAGCCAGACAGAACATAAAGTATCGTTGGTGACATAATAAAGTCTTTCATAAGGTTTCGGAATCTTCCATTTTCCATAAGTCTGTTGTCATGGTTTCAAATACAACACTAGACTTAAATTCTGATGACCCTTCAAGACTCTTGTGTGTGTCTGCAGAAGTGCCGTGACCTGAAGGGGTGGGGGGGGGGGGGGGGGGGGGGGGGGCTAGTTACCAGGACCATTCCCCATCCTAGCCCAAATATTTTAACTTGCTCATTAAACTGTTGTGTCTTTCAAACCCATCAGGACCGTACAACGAGCGACCAAGAAACGGGGACACAAACACAAAATAATACCAATCGGATGCGGAGTACCCAAGCAGACACGTCCCAGAAATCCCGTTTAACCTTTAGGTTATATTACCACAACTACAGCCAGGTGAGGATTTAAAATAACCGAAAAGTGCGTCCCCCACTGGGAAAAGTGTTTTATTTTCTTTCAATAAACTGTTTGAGAGATGTGTTAGACCCCATGTAGCAAACCATGCCCGCTTTGTTTCTACCTGAAAATTTGCAAGAGAGTTGTAGTAGTAGTAGTAGATATTTACCCCACCAGGACATCACACAAGCGATAAACACTCGATGACACAAAGTGCCACCATGTGGATGAGGATCACCGTGGAGAGGTCCCAGAAACCGCGTTCAGCCATTAGACCATATTTATGGTAAGGCTATATTGCGGCCCCTGCAAGAGCCAGAGTGGGGCTTCAAATAACAAAAAATTGCGTCTCACAAGGAGATGACTGGGTTATTGCAAGAGAGTTGAGTGGCTCCGTGATATATAAGTAGATGTGTGTGTGTGTATACAATTTGTTTATAAATTTCATTTTTTTCCAGACATGTTATTGTAATAATTTATCTTTTCAGCACATTATACCTAAACATATGTGTGTGTGTGTCTGTGTGTGTGCGAGTGTGTGCGTGAACATACATACATATATATATATATATGTACACACACATACACATATATATATAGGAGCCCTATCGCCCGAAAATGCATATAGGGTTTCAGCCAAAAGGTGATTAAAGGGCGTGAAAGACGCCGTGAGTGTCATCCTTTCGGGAGAGGGAGGGGTGAGGTTTGAAAAAAAAAATATTAAAAACAATACATGTTGATGACAGGAAATGTTCAGCACCGGGTACCCCCTGACGTTGCTTTGCATACCACAGGCTCGGCCTACACTAGCCCCAGATTTTCTTTTTTGTCAGCGCCTCTGTCTTTCTGTTTCTCCCCCCCCCCCCCCCACACACACACACATATTTCGCCCTCTGAGGTGACTAACAGCAATGTCTGGGAAGTTACGATAGATACTCCCACACTACGTGATTACCTAATCATATATCAGATTTTTACTACTTTTTCAGGGAATTCTATTAGAACATGATATTTCTGTATTGGGTCAGTACAGTAATTGGAAAATATTTATGATACTGGGTTAGGGATCAGGGGGAAGGTAAGGTGCACTGGTGGAGAAGGAAGTTTAATTCTGATGTTATGTTGTCACAATTGGCGTCACTGCACATTGAGCATTCTAATGGGTGCTCAGTCGTTCCGTCCAGCAGCCACTCTAAGGTAGGTCTTTTGGTTATTCAAATGGATATGTCTCCTATCTCGGCCTGAAGGCTGACTGACTGACGTTCTACCCCACTAGGACATCACACAAGCGATAAACACCCGATGACACAAAGTGCCACCATGCGGATGAGGATCACCGTGGAGAGGTCCCAGAAACCGCGTTCAGACAATTGGCCATATTGACGGCCTGCCTATATTGCGGCCCCTGGCAAAAGCCAGAGTGGGGCTTCAAATAAGAAAAAATTACGTCCTGAAAAGGACTTAAGTAAGATAGGCTGCTCGAAGGCGACCAGTGGGGGATTTCGTCGTCGGTCAGGACCGTATTTTAGTCTGTCTCATCTGATCGCATCAACACTACAAGAGTCCTTTTCAAAGCTGCTTGCTGGCGCGCAATGTTAAACCATTCTAAATGGCCTACATAACCTAGTCACAGATATTATTCTGATTGACTTCCGGTCAAAATGGACGCTAGACAGCGGCGCCGTTCGGAACAGAGGCAAATTTTTTGCTTTTGCCGGACGGTGGCCGATGCATTTTTGCTTCATTTGTAGACTGGAAATAGTTTCGTCGCCCAGCTTCTGAGTTGAATGCATGGCGTGACCCTGTGAGCTGCGGATTGCATTTGGAATGTTTTTTTTTCGACTGTGACTAACGTGGTGGTGTGAATTGTAGATTCAGAAAATGGCGCGATGCCTGTCGTTCAATGCTTGCGGGACCCGTATTAAAATTGATCACACGGACAACTGCTGATCTGTTGACGACAAGTTCTGCTATCATCAATGATGAACTGCATTTCTAATGTTGGACTGTTTGTGTTAGCACTTCGGATGGCTACCATATGCTTTAATGCGAGTGTATGCTAGATATGCTGAGACAGCAGTCTGTCAATTTTTCCACAAGGGACTGTGATAGACATTCTGAGTGTTTTTCGCTGGCACAGGAGCGGAGCAAAGATGGGGCAACCCGTTTGCTATGAAGCTGAAACTAAGACTACCAGACTACCAGAACCTAGTCACAATTATAACCAAAAGTTCCCTTTTTGGGGGGATGCTGGTTGAAAGTGACGATTTCTGCGTGTGCGCTCAAAATCGGATCGGATGGGACTTTCTGGAGAACACTAAAATGTTTGCCATATTTAGGAAGAAAGGAAATGCAGCTGTGACTAATCTGGCAACAGCAGAGTCGACATCTTCCCAGTGGTAATACTTCTATCACTTGATCAATCCACAAATTGATAGTATGTAAGTTATTTGTAATTCCATGTAAAAAATTTTTTGATAAATTTGATATTTATTTATGTTCAGTAGATTTGTCACAACAGTGGTGGCTTCCCATTGTCGGCCGTGCTGGAAGTAATGTATTAGTAACTGTGCTTTAGGGAGTAGTTTACATTGGTATACATTTGGAAATATATATGTATGTATATATTGAGTGAACAAGCATTGGCCTGAATAATAATAATAATAATAATGAATAAATCGGATCTAGACTGTTTTTGGTGCAATCAGCCGGCAGGTTTCCGCAATGATAGGTAACGACGATTTCGACGTGATTCTATGTTCTTTAACATGTTTACTAGTAAAACGAAAGTATTGCTTCTGTATGTTATTCTCACAGGGTGGTTATAAAGGTGACATAAGAATATTTGTCCAATGAAGCTTGGAATAAGTGTGAAGCATTGTGGATTTTGCCATTAAGTAAATTGAATTATTAGGTTTTATTATAAGATTTTAATGTACGTCAATCAGTGGGATAGTCATGTGTATTAATTGTCGCAGAAAAGATGACAGTATTAATCTGGTGTTGTATTTAAAGTATATGGTGTTACATTTAATTGATTACCAAGAAATATTCTAGAGGGTAGAAGATGATGAAGATTAGCTGGTATTTGTGGTGAATGAAATACATGTCATTGTCTTGACTAGTTTGTTGTGCCTGATTGTCTTTACTGGTCTGTTGAAAGAGTTTAAGGGTTTTATGATCTCTTAGTATTAAATATAGATATCCGTGGGGAATAGTGAGAAAGCTTTTGTATTTTTTTTTTTTTTTTGGATGGCGGTACGAGAGCCTCACCGTGAAAGACGCTGGGTATATATATATATACTTATATATTTATGTGTGTGTGTGTGTGTGTGTGTGTGTGTAAAACATTTAACTCCTTCTTTTCCACAGTTGTATTAAATTAAGCAAACTGCTTATGTTTTACCCTTGCAGTATTGGGGAGAAACAGGGAAAAAAAAAAGGGGGGGGGGAGGAGTTAGGGGACAGGAAAAAATCCTAACCCTTACCGAGAATTTAGACCTCGGACTTGATTGCGTTCTTAACCCTTCTGCCAGTCGCTTCTTGTCGAATTATGTCTTCGTCAGTTTCCACTTCTGTCATTAAGCTTTGTGGGTGAGGAACAGTTTGCAATCTAGTGCTTGATAGGCAGTAATGGCTATTGTCATTCCGTGTCAATGTATGAGCTCTTTAATGCCATCAATCTGTGTTCTCATAGGCTGGCCTCTTGCTTTCACTTCACAATTGCTCATTATAGCGCCTACGTTGGTAGTTATCTTGGCTGCATCACTACTAGATGACCGATCCATTTGATCTTCTGTTCCTCAGTGACTTTGCTATATTATGTTATTCTTATAGTCTGATAATATTTTTAACTTTGTCTCAAATGGTTACCTTGGTGGCTTTTCGCACGCATCTCATTTTACAGGTGTTAATTTTACGTAGGTTAGCTTTTGATAATGTCCAACTATGGCACTGGTAGTACAGTGTTGATACAAATATACTATTTTATAATTTGTTTCTTGATGTCCTAATAACGGTATCAGTTGGTATATAATAGCACTGACTCGGCATCTTGTTTCTTTTTTTTTCCGATATATTCTCCGTTCCTCCGAAAATATACTTCCTAGATACTAAAATTCCTTAACTTGCTTCAGGCAAGTACCATTCAACCTGATATGTAGCCGACTGGGAATAACGTATTAAGCAAATTCATTTTTAAAAAAAAAGACCGTTGTAACTCTTCTCACTAAAAAAAGTTAGGATAGTCATAGTTAAAAATAAACAACTGTCTGGTACTAAACGAACTGAAGGATAGCAGGGCAAAAATAGATGAAACAAACATAACCTTGGGTAACCCATGGGTCATATCAACTGGAATGACAGCACAGCCAAGTAGACAGCTAAGTAGCGAATATGACCCAGAAATAAGTGAACTGTGAGTAGATAAACCAGATCGAAGACAGACGAGGCTGTTCGACTTTCCGGTTGGCGTTTTAGTTCTCTTTGAAAACCATACAGCTTAGCATACATTTCTTGCTGATTCAAAAAATAGTATGTATTTTTGAAACTTCTTGGAGCTTAGCGCCTAAAAGCTCGAAGGCCAAGTATCCAAATCCGCAATGTGGTAGCTTGGTTGTTCTTGGTTGTCATATCCAGTGAGACACAAATGGGTCTTACGTAATGTCCTGGGAAGTAAATACGGCCGGCTTGATGCTGACGAAAATAAACAAACGAATATCATTTGGCATCTCCCAGTTGCCTCCAAACTTTTTAAGTGTCACCCACTTTAGTGAATGGCTAGTCACCCACGATCCCTGAGTGTATGACACGAGCCCCACCCTTTTCCTTCTTCCCCTCCCCCGCCCATCCTCCTTCTCCTCCTTTCCCTCCCTCATCCCCTCCCCTTTCCTTCCCTTCCCTTCCCACATACATATAACAACATGTGATCAAAAGAGGGCAATAGATTCCGCAACAAGCGAAACATAACGTATGGAAATAGGTTTTGGTCAGAATATATTCTTAATCTTAAAATAAGTAAATGCTCATGTTACCATATTAATACGATTTTCAGAGGTAGATGTACAGACTGCTCGATAGTCGATGAAAACCTGCATGTCTTTGTTTCTTTTAATAAAAAGTTTTAAAATATTTTTTTTTTACATTTTTATTTATAATCAAACTAAAACAAAATGTAAATACTCGTATAACAAGCACGTATGCACCCACTTTCACAATTTCTTGACGCCCCTTTTTGAAACTCCTCGCATCTCTTATGGGGCACGCCCTCCGCGTTGCAGACACAAAAAGCACTCGATGGCCGCTGCATGAAATGCATGATAAGGGTTCTCTAATTTTAATCACTTTTATTATGTCCTATTGTTCTGTTATGTAAACTATACCTACAGTGCGCTTCAAAATTCGTGCTTTCACACAGTAATACATGTCTCGAAAACTTTTGTACGGATGAATTCATAATAAAACTAAGAGATGGTGTATGAGTTCATAATAAAACAACAGACTCATTAGGTTATAATATAAATTTTATTAATAGGCAATTATAGACGTTGCATCGAAATATAAAAATTTGGAAATATTTATTATATAGTGTACAAACAGAAAATGAAATTGCCACAATGCTAAAATGAGGAAATTCTGGCAAAGCTTTTGGTATAAACCATGGTGAATGACAAAGACCAACAAGGAGTAGCAATCACTTTGAATGAACTGTCAACAGGAACTTGGTTCTATGGGGGACATACAGAACTGTGTAACTTATAAGTCTGGTTTTGGAGCCATTTTTGGACTTCCGCGTTGTTGAGGAACGCTTTGGGGTGTTGTTCAGTCTTCTTTAGGTAGACTGACTTCAGGACTTGATAAGTAAGTCACAGAGCCTATAAGGTCATCCGCGTTGTTGAGAAACGCTTTGGGGAGGTGATTCTGTTAGCATATTGCCAAGAACTGTCAAAGGGATTGACAAGAGATGCTACATATGTTGTACAAGTCAGAGAACCGATGGTAGAATTCCAGCCAACAGTAAAAGAATATTAGTAAAATAAGGCAATATATTCTTTTATGAAAATTTATATAGGTTTATGGAAAATAAAATTGCATATTTTTGTTTTGTTTAAGGGGAGGAGAGATGTAATGATGCTATAAATAGGGATAACGTCAGGGGATGATGGGCATACTTGGGGAAGTCCCTGAGAGCATGGGTTTCACGGAGATATGGTGAAACGACAGGAAAGAGTGAGTCACGTGTGAATGGTGAGAACTGGGGGATTGAGAATCAGGCGGTCATTTGGTGACTGGGCCCCAGAGAGGAAGGATGTAAGACTGGATCGGTGAAGATGAATAAAGAATGAAGAGCACGTGGATCGTCTGAAGTATGCCTGGAGCATTAATGTGTGAGCAAGTCGAGATTGCCCCGAATGGTGTAAGTGGACATCGTTGTTGATTCGTGTATTGTGCTACCGTGATAATAAACTAATGAAATGTATCAGCTGGTGTCAACCATCGTTAGAAGTAGTGTGACCGATGAGAGCAGTGCAGTCTTGTTAGATTAAGCTGTGACCTAACCTCTAGACACAAGTACAATCATCACAGTGATTCATTACATTGATTCATTACAATCTGGAATTTGTCCATGTGAGCTTTGATTTTACATTTGCTTGTCATTTTCTAATTTACTGTTGCACCGGTGCTGCTGTTTTATAAAGCGGCGAATGTCTTTGATCTTTGCTTGACTAATAATTTGTGTAATCCTGAGTAAAAAAGGTATTACAATAACTGACACTTGCATGGCGTCCATGGCTAAGGCGTTGCGAGTCTGACTCGTAATCCAACGTACTGCCATCGAAACCCACTGTGGGCTGCGTGGATTTTTATCGTGGTATGGAACGTCGCAGGTCTACCCAGCCTCAAATGGGCACCAGGATGGGCTGTCCTGGGAAAGTAAAAACTGCCGGCGTAATGCTGACCACATTACCCATCGAGTGCCGATTGGTCTGTAAAAATATGGGTGCTCTTCCCATATGCCCGATGAGCCTAACGGCGTGTAAAGGGATCTTTACGTTTTTAACACTTAAGTGGCCCTTATTTAGAAATCATTTCACACTTGCAGCAATGCATGTTGATTAGTTTAATAAATAAACAATCTATTGTGTCTTTCTATCTTTCTACTTTCTTTTATAAGTGCCGATCAATATAGTGTCTCTTTGTTAATTATAAATATAATATTTCTGCGACTTTAAGAGTTCCTCCTCTGTATATGTGATTGATGTGTAACATAATGGAACCTACCAATCAAATGTTTTTCTTATTGTTTGTGTATTCTAGACAAATCATTACAGTCTGCTGTGCTTGTAAATTGTTGCTGTGTTTGTTATTCGACCTATGCTCCCTTAATATAAATTCATGTAAACTATGGTATCATTTAAATGATTTTAGATGAATAATGTCAGTACGCCATAGTTGTGGATTTCAAGCTCTAAGATAGACATGCCAGCGAAGACACCTTTTATTGAGGGCGGCAATTTGGTATGTTCTTAGTACGCTTATTCCCAAGCCATCTGTAGGTGAGAGATTCGATTCCCGACACGGTAACTAAAGCTTTCGATTTTTATGTTGTCTATCTTTCTACTTCTTCCTATGAGTGCTCATCAATACATTGTCTCTTTGTTAATTATAAATAGGTTAGATTAATCCCCAAAAAAGGGTCGCGACCCATAGGTTGAGAAACGCTGGACTAGATGGACCTGGGAGCCATTGCCAGAAATTGCTTAGTATTTAAAACCCACCCAGTGTAGTCTCGAACCAAGATCCCTTGGCAATCGTTGAAACTTCTAGCCATTGCTCTACTGTGGCTTCATCGGAAAAAAAATATAAGCAGTGGTTCTAAACCTTCCAAATGTAGTGACCCTTTAATACAGTTCCTCGTGTTGTGGCGCGACCGCAACCATAAAATGATTCTCATTGCTACTTCATAGCGTCAGTGAATATGTGTTTTCGGATGGTCTTAGGCGACCCTGTGAAATACTGATTTAACCATCATACGGGCCGCCATTCATAGGCTGAGAACCGCAAGGTTATAGGGACGTGATTCTGAATGATTTCGTTTTTAGCGGTAATTATCAAAGTTTTAGAATTCCACAGCTATGTAAATGAAGTACCAAGATCAAATTTTTTTACTTTTTTTATCACTGGTCATTTCGGGATTCACAAAATGCTGCTGGTGCTGTACACTAGGTCCAGGGCTCATAAGGAACAAGACCTAACTAAACCTCTTCATTCTAGAAACAGGGAGATGTGGCATTGTAGACAAGATCAGCTTGTCAGAGTTGGACATTGACATAAGAACACGAGAGTAAACTAACCACCTGTATGATTAGATCTTTGAGAATGGCTGTGAATAAAACCAAGTTCGAGTGAGAAACGAGGGGATCACAAGAACTGCTGGAACAATAACCCTCGTCACATCTATTGAAAACAAAGAATGAAATGATTTAGCCGTTTACTGAGAATGAAACCAACGATGCCAGCAGCAAAAGAGTACAACCCGAAAATCGAAACATCAAGAGGCAGGGGAAGGCCGAGAAGGAGATTGATTGAATTAGTCACTGACGCCTTGAGACTACATAACATCATGGCATATCAAGCGACCGAGCGTGCCCTGGTTCGGCTACCGATCGTCTGATGAACAGCGACGCCTAGCGGCATAAGCAGATATTAACAAAGGAAGAAATAAGAAGAAAATATCAACGATTTCGTCAACAGTCTGTACACAAGTAAGACAGATCTGTGAAACTGCCCAGAACGCAGCACTCAAGTCTGAAAACGAGGCCAAAATCTAAATGCGAAGAATAACCAAAACTTTCCGAACGAGTTTATAGTCGATGAACGCCAAGATGAAGATTACTCGTTTCAGGCGGCTACCTCTATTCGTTAGCTGTTTGCTCGTCGGATTTCATGTTTGTTTTCTGTTTACTCTGTGGATGTTTTCCCCTCCTTCACGATCTGTATGTTTTTAGACTGTCATTTCATGTGTATTCTGTTCTAATTGGTTGCCTAATCTTTACAGGATACGAGAGAGTTTTTGAACGGAACATTTTGAGTAGTTAAATATTTAGACGTTGTACTAAACAGTCGACTGTCCTTACCATTGTCGAAGTCAACGCAAAGCAGCCTGCTGCAATAATGCATGCAGCTGAATCGAGCCAGGTATTTCGGAATTACTAAGCAGTCTGCTAACCCCCACGACACAGGTTCCTTCTTTATCCCAAACAAAGGTATCTACATTACGAAAATCTCATTCTAACATTGGTCTGCAGGTAATGTCGATAATCTGAACCGTGCCCTTATGTAACTGATCCATAGGGTTAGGGGGCTTTCTGTGATTTGCTCCTGGTTGATTCGAACAAACAGTAAGAGGTCTCTGTCATAGACAAAGGTTAAATCTGGCAATTTGGTAATCTAAATTTTAGCTTCATAGCAAGCGGGTCACCCCATAGTTGCTCCGCTCCTGTGCCAACGAAAAACACACATAATGTTTATCACAGTCCATTGTGGGAAGCTTGACAGACTGCTGTCTAAGCAAATGCACTAGCATACGCACGCATAAAAAGCAAACGGTAGCTATCCGAAGAGCTAACACAAAGTCTGACAATAGAAATGCAGTTCATCATGGATGGTAGCAGAAGTCACCTACAGATCAGCAGTTGCATCCGCTATCAATCAAGTGGCACCACCAATTTTGCGACAGCAGGCATCGCGCCATTTTCTGAATCCACAGTTCAAAATACTACGTTGGTCACAGAAGAAAAACATTCCAAATGAAATCAGCAGCTCACAGTGTCACGCCATGCACTCAACTCAGAAGCCGGGCGACGAAACTATTCTTACAGTCCACAAATAGAGCGAAAATGCACCGGCCAACATCTGGCAGAGGTAAATAAATTAAAATGCTACGGCTCACAACAGTGACCGTGCCTAGCGTCCATTTTGACCAATTTTTCTGTGTGTGAAAACATCTTGAGTTGATAGAAGTGCCGTTTGGTGCCAAGTGTGTAATTAGCTGGATTTTAGGAAATATAAACTAACTGTAACTGATCGGCCTCTGTTAGAGCATCTGGTCTAAAAAATTGTAGCCAGCTAGTATCATAGTTACAAAGAATTATTTCACCACCACCTCCACTATCATCTTTACTACCATCATCGTCACTTGACCATCATCACCATCATATCGGCATAATTGTCTTTCTCCTCTTCCTCGTCATCCTTCTCTTATCATCATAAGAACCGCAGCTTTGCCAACTTGGGTGGGTAATCCACATTTTACATGCCCCATCAGGATGCAAACTGTGTGCTTACATATTTGTGTTTCAAAGCGCCTCTAAATAATATTGGTTCGTTGTCTTCTCCTAATTCTTTCCAAAAACATTGCCAGTTGTCACATCATGTTCAAGTATGTCTCCTTCCTTTAAAGTGACCAACACGAATGATGACTGCTGTTTTGTGATGTTTTGGTGTCATCGCTACTTAAAAACAAATAATAATAACAATAATAATAATAATAATTTGAAAAAAAAAAAATTATTACCCAAAAAAAAAAAAAGAAGATATTTACGTATTATCCATTCCAAAACGTTGCAGAACCAACCCATATTATATATATATATTGGCAGCGTGTGATTTCACTAGCTAATGTTACGTTTACTCGTTTGTTATTGCCACTAAACGATCAGCCCTCCATACAACTGTCCAAACCAACGCAAGGCAATCTGCTGCAAAACTGCCTGCAGTCGCACTGCGCACCATGAATTACGAAGCACGTTCGCAACGTCCAAATCACAGATGTCGACTTCACTAATTAGCTTCTCTCTAAATATTTTGAAGTTTATTTTTTTTAATTTTTTTACCTATTAAATTTACGCATCACATGTTGATAGCTTCT
>CAJHNH020005223.1:0-10000 GCA_905116865.2 Candidula unifasciata
ACACACACATACAGTCCCGGGCACACACACACAAACACATACACACACGCAGGCAGGGAAACAGACACACATTGACATACGCAACACCCACACATACACAATTGACATACGCAACACCCACACATACACAGGTAAACACTCAGACACGCACAGTCACACATACGCACACAGACATACACGCAGACGCATAACCCGACACAAGCAGAGATACGCAGACATTATATAATAGACACACCGATAGAGACTTACACAGATACACACAAAGCCACGCACAGCCACAGACAAACACAGATACACATGTAGCCATACACACCCACAGACGCACAAATACTCTCACAGACATGCAGACGCACACACACACACACACATTATCAAAAAGATGAACATACAAATACACACAAAGCAACACACAGAGAAACACAGCCACAGACAAACGCAGGCATAGACACACAGACACACGCAGAAACACCTACGGACACAGCATAGATACACACATACATAGACAATCATGCAGCCAAGCCACACCTACACGTATCCACATATAATCACACACACAGACACACACGCAGCCACACATACAGATAGGCATTTAAAAACAACACACACACACAGACACACAACACAGACTGACACGCAGACAGACACACACACAGACACGCACGCAGACACCATACAGACAAACAGACACACTCACAGACACACGCCTACACACAGATACATACACACAAACGTATACAGTTAGCCATGCATACACAGAATTATATATACACAAATACGCCTACACAAAGAAGAAGAAAAAGAAGAAGAAGAAAGTAGTCGTCGTAGTCATCGTTATCACAATTGTCGTTACTTCTTCTTCTTCTTCTTCTTCTTCTTCTTCTTCTTCTTCTTCTTCTTCTTCTTCTTCTTCTTCTTCTTCTTCTTCTTCTTCTTCTTCTTCTTCTTCTTTTTATTATTATTATTATTATTATTATTTTTCTTTTTCTTCTTTTTTCGTTTTTTTTTCATCTTTCTCTTCTTCTTTCTCTTCCCCTTCTTCCTCCTTCTCCTCATTTTCGTCATCTTCCTTTTCTTCTTCGTTTTCCCCCCTTTCTTCTTCCTCTTCTTCTTTTTCTCCACCCCCTCCTATTCATCTTTGACCATTTTGTGTGTGCGAGAGAGATATAATATTCTACTTCTTGCCCTTGAAGCCTCCTCAACCATGGACACATCATGTTGTTGTAGGATTTCTGTGATGCTATCTTACCATCTGGTTCTTGTTCAACCTTGTCTTCTGTATCCTTCTCCTCTTTTGCTATTAGCCTTGTATGGTATTGCGTCACAAGACTGTCTCTGTAAATAGACAAACCAATTGATATCATATATTTCTAGGTAATTTATAGCTGTTTCTGTGGCTATCATATGACTTCATTTCTGATTTAATCTCTTGTGGACCTTGTTGCAATAATTCTCAGACATCTCATTTGTGTTCATCCTGTTTAAATTGTTTATTCTGGGGCAACCTACACGAAGCAACCTGATGCTCTACAACACCCGCACTCTCCGTGCTGCTTCCTATGTATGTGTCTGCATGTTTGTCTGCGTATGTGTGGTGTGTGTGTCAGTGTGTGAGCACGAATGTAAATATGTGTGCTGTGTGTTTTCCTGTGTGTTTATATGTAAGTGTCAGTGTGTGTGTCTGTATTTTTGTCTGAGTGTTTGTGTCTCTGTGGGAGTGTCCGTGTGTGCATGTGTGTGTCTCCATGCATGACTGGATTTATGACTGTATGTGTGTATGCCTGTATTACGTATGTATATATTAATGTATGTATGTATGCCTGTATGTTTGTATCTATGTATGTATGTATGTTTGTGTGTACGTATGCCTGTGTGTATGTGTGTATGCATGTTTGTTTATATGTATCTGTGTATGTATGTATGGAATGTATGCATGCATGTTTGTGTGTGTAAGTGAGTGGGTGAGCGTGTGTATGCGGGTGTATGTATGCACGCGCGGGTTTTTGCATGCACTTTACAACTCATGCTATTGTGTTCTTTTATAATATTCATAATATGCATAACATCACATGATCATAACATGCTTTATTAGTAAAATACAACTGCTGTGCGAAAGATGGTTGACTGGAAGGGCCGAATGTAAGACGGGCCTGCGTTCCCAATTTGTGACCCTTTAAAAATAAAGTTCGTTCGTTCGTTCGTTCGTTCGTTCCTAATGTGACCACCTTTAAAGTAAAAATGCTTAATCTTGATGGCAAGCCGACATGGCAAATCCCATAAATCCAACTCAGCCAACAGAGTGATAATTGGGCACCCGTATATGACACCAGCTAGAAGTACCCTGCAGTACTGTACCCGTAAGAATTGTTCATAATTCATTTAAAGATCATCTTCATCGCACATCGGACATGACCATAAGTGCTCCGAGCTCCTCCTGAGTATGTCTCCAAGTATTTTTAGACGAATAACTCCTATTCTGTTCAGGTTGGTGTAACGACGGGTGGCTCTCGTATGGTTTTCCTTTCTCACTGCTCCCATTGGTACACCCATGTTATGTAGTCTGTTAAGTGAAAAATGATTTTCCACGAAGCTGAAAGCCCTACATCGTTTAGTCTCTCGTATGACGCTGATGATGTCTCCTGTCCATAGATGGCCCATTCCTGATAGTTGCACTGTCAGCCAGGGCGTCTGCTTTCTCATTGCTTTTTACACCAGCATAACCTGGGACACAAATGAAGGTGATTTTGCGAAACGCTGTGTGATGTTTCAGATGGAGCCACGGTTTTCGTATGTGCCCAACTTGATCTTATGTAGCATGCTCAGCGAAAAAACATGCATTGGTGAATTCCTGAGTTTTCAGCCCTTCTAGGGCCTTTGTGACAGCCAGGACCTCCATTGTCATGCTGCTGGTGGTTGAAGCAAAGGCTCCAGTCTTCTTTGATGACTTTTCCCTTAGTTCCTTCCGTAAATGCCCATGAACTTCGCTTCTGACGAATTACGGAATCATCTGTATATATAACAGCTTCTTCCGGTGATGTGCCTTCCTCTACCAATGCTTTCACCTCTGCATCAACCATGGCGCCAAATTATGGCAGTCTTGTCAGAGTCATAACAACCACAAAGTACTGTTTATATTCGTTTGGTATGGGTATCCATTCGTCTCCAGGGTTTATGTCTTAAAGGTAAATGAGTCGTTGAAGTATTGTCCCTTCACGGTCCAACCAAGACTGGTCTCGTTAAAGTATGTTGCCTTTAAGTATAATTCAGTTCATCGTGTAGACGATGTATACAGACCTACGTAATTTTGAGGTAGGCACATGCTTGACGCAGTTCAAGCCTGCTGTTTATATTTGGAAGATCTAGTAAGTATCTCATTGCTTTACATGTGTCACATAATGCTGATGTCACGTGCCTCTGTTAGGGTTTCCCCTAATAAACCAAAGAACACTCTGAAGTAGTTTTAGTGTTAAGATGTTGGCTCGCAATGGTCTAGACGGTATTCCGCAGCTCCAGTTAACATCCTGCCTAATTTAGGGATGAGGAGACTAAAATTATGGCACTACAGAATCAATAATCATTCCTGGGCGCAAAGGGTCGTCACTGTTTTAGACTGGCACTGCTCCAATATAGAATTCGTATATGGTTGAGTCCGATCCTTTTCGACGGCCATTCTTTTCTCGCCGGCGTGAGCTTTCTTTCCTTCGTTTAGGGTCATCTGCCATTACCAAATACAATTTAACACACTAAGCTTATTCAGTAGGGTCTCAGCGCAATGCGCGTGGCTCTGTAGCAGACAACAAAACAGAAGAAAATCACTTCATGTTAGCAAATTCACCAGCAAGCATGTCGTAAAGTCGACTAATTGGGAGTTTCCTTCGAAGTCAAAGTCCCTCTGATTGAGAGGCGAGAAACCGTCAGTGTGCATTCAGATACGTTAGATCTGTTAAAAACGGAGGTGCACGCAACACTAAGGTTCTGGAACAAATCTAAAGGGCAAAGGAGGATGAACAACTCGAACTTTCTGCCGGAGTTTACAGCTGATGAACGCGAAGAAGAAGAACAGTTATGAGACAAAGAAGATGGCTCTCTATTGGACACATTCTGAGAAGGGACCAGCAGAGAATCACCTTACATGCACTGCAATGAAAAATAACGGGATTGAGGAAGGGAGGACGCCCAAAAGAAAACTTGAAATGAACGTTGAAGAAAAGAAGATCAAAGGTGCTGGACTGGATTCCATCCATGATATTGGATTGCAGAGGTAAGAATGGAATGGAGGAATAGACTGCGAGCTCTATGTGACATATAATGGCACACCGGGACAATGAATGAATCACCAACGATAGCAAGACTACAGGCAAAAGCAACAGCAGACAGACAGACATAGAGACACACACACAGACACACACAGAGACACTCACACAGACACACATACAAAGACACACGCACACACCACACACGCACGCACGTACGCACACGCACACACACTTTCACACACTCACACACACTTTCACACACACACATATAAAATGTAATTTAATACCGCATTCACATTTCTTCTCTCACAGTCTCTCAGCCTTTCCTATCGGTCTCTTTTATTATGTGGTAACAGCTACAGTAGCTTCGCTTTTCTAAGATTAGATAAAATACCTGGATGTCACTAAAAGTGGCGACTGATTGACATTTTAAGAACTATCGGAAGTTCATGTAATGAAAAAAGACGGCATCCATTTTCAGTAATGGCGTCATTAAACTGGCGCACGTCACTATTGGGTTTGTTTATCAGGGGACGTCACCTAAAATTATTGGTTACAGTGTTAGTGTACCACCACCAGTTTACTCCCCTTTGAGTAATTTAGGACTCACATTCGCCTCCCAGAGAGACATTTGAGTTGCAGTTCGTCTGTGATTTCAAGACTGCTGAGAGAAGGAAATATCCAAAAGCGGAAGGAGTGGCTGTAAGAGGGTCTGAGGGTACTTTGGGTCTGTTTCTTAAATCTTGTGTTGAAGCCATCTGAAACTTGATAGTACCGACTGTCAGGGTAGGAGTGGGTTAATAAGCTAGCCGTTCCAACCAGAACAGTCTAAAGTAATAACGAGGAGAGAGTAGGTTAATGTAACAAATAAGAGGCTGTTACATTATAACTAGAGTACAGTATATATATATATATATATATATATATATATATATATATATATATATATATATATATATACACATATGTGTGTGTGTGTGTGTGTGTGTGTACTGTAGGCGTCTATGGCTTAGGCATTGTGAAGGCGCTTTGCAATTCCGTGGTACTAGGTTCGATTCAAACTGCGCTCGATTTGGCAGCAGACCGCTTTGTAAATTTCAAAAACCGATCATTGAATAGGCAGATGTAAAAATATTGAATGTAAAATAGCTTAGTGAAATCTCAAACAGACTAGAAGAATGCTAGGATCGGTTCTGCAACGTCCTTTAAAGGGTACGCAACTAACTCTTTTAAAATACAGGTATTGGGTAGACGTGAAGGACCCTTTTCGCCCCTCACCTCCAAAAGATAACACACTCACAAGTAACACCGCATCATTAGTGAGTAAAAGTAACGTAACGATTCCTCATACAAGTTTGGGTCTACCTGTTAGCTAGAATACCTGGCAGGTGCCAAGGACCGGTCGGGAGTTCACGTGTTGTGTAGCACCTAACAGATATACTGCATAATGACACCAACAATTCTGCGATCTGATCAAGCCAAGGGCACAGGAGACAAGACTCTGGTGTAGACCAGTGTTCCCCAACCTGTTCACACCCATGGCCCACAAAAGCAGTGGAAACTGGGTTCAGGCCCACCTGACCAGACACGAAACAAACACAAATGTAGCTGGCCGTTTTTGTGTGTGTTAAATCCGATGTTGCAAAAATAACAACTTTTAGCTAACGTTCTGCCACTTAGATGTTAAAAGATTTGAAATTTATGGCTGAAGCGTTGTTTCTGATATAAGCAGCGTCACAATCACATCCATTTGATTTGTAGTTTTGGTTTTAGTCAAACAGGAAGTCCTCGATATGTTAATCATACAGACTGGACAAGAAAAACCACACATTCTACCTCGTTACATGATTGAGCAGAATTTGTAGCAGATAACTTGGGCTTCACTTATGGCCCATCTTTGGGCCGCGGCCCACGGATTGAAAAAACACTAGCGTAGATCACAGCTTTAAAAAAAAAAAACTATGTCGCGTCCCACTAGTGTGTTGTCTGCTGTGGAAAGGTGTGTTGCGCGAAAGGATTAATGTATATGTCTCTCTCCACAGGGGTTAATTTAACCATCTCTACCAATGCTGGACCACCACCTCCCCCGCCCATATCTGGGATTTTATATGACGCCTTGGGCAAAACTTTTTTTTTTTTTTTATATATATCATTACATGAAAGTGGTTAATGTTTTGTTTCGTAAATATAAATTTTAAACATTTTAACAATCTGGATTTTGTCAAATTTTTTTTTTTTTTTACCTTTGTGGAAGCGTCCGCGATCCACCGGTTAAAACCGGATCTCTGTAGGCAGAAAGAAATGGTAGTTTCCTTAAGGTTACCTTGGTGAAACAGACAGTGTAGAATGTACTCGAATTTGTGTTTCAGTTTTTAGGATTCAGCTATTTGCTTCATTTATTCACTTGTTACTGTAGTATGCACCTGACGAGATACAGCGTAATATGCCAGGCAATAAATTGTGCAGTCTATTGTTTGTGTCTTCTTTGTTCAGCTTAGCTTTGTTTGAAAAGTAAAATCCCATTAGCAGCCCTGAGTTTAACCTCCGATTGGCTAGTAGACGTAAACTACTCGTAGATTTCACGAAATTATGTTTGTGTAAAAAAAAAAAAAAAAGAAAGCGTGCCAGCAACATGGAAAGTTTGAAAAGCTCTGGTGTAGTCCGTTAACTACTGTTAACTAAATTTTATAGCCGTAAAAACGGCAAGCATAGTGAACATGGCGAGGTGGTTAAGCCATCTGCTTCGCGATCTTAAGGTCGTGGGTGCAGTTTTAGACTTCCTTCTAGAGTTCAGGAGTGCAATTGTTTGGATAATGTGTGGGTGTCGTTACTGGAACTTTGAAGCTTACTGCTTTGTGGTACGATTGCGGCGTGCGGAGAGAGAGAGAGAGAGAGAGAGAGAGAGAGAGAGAGAGAGAGAGAGAGAGAGAGAGAGAGAGAGAGAGAGAGAGAGAGAGAGAGAGAGAGAGAGAGAAGACAGATTGTTATTTATGTAAATTAACAAGGCTTGACGCCCTTGAGTCCACCCCTCCCCTAGAAAATTTGCCCCGTTCACTGCGTTCAGTCCCGATTAGATCTTAACCATATCAGTCTGAAAGGTTGCCTTACACCTCTGACGATGTTTTCCTGTGATTTTCCCCGAAAATCTATTTGACAGTTTCTATGTATAGATAACGGGATCACTTAGCACCCTTACAAACTCTGTGAAGGTTGGTTGGGGGGAGGGGGGGGGGGTGTGGTGGTTGGTTTCATGTTTGTACCCTCATGTTTCGGCGCCTAATGCTGTCCCGTACCTTCCAGCTCTACGATGCTATAATTGTTTTTTGATTCATCATCATGTAGCAGGTCCTTTGCAGAACGTCGCTCTCATCAGTTTGCCTGAAAGAAACTTGGTCTCTCGCCAGTTCTCCCGCCTCATGCACTTTCACACTCAAGGAGTCACTTATATCCTGTGCCCATCTTCGTGTCGGTCGGTCGGTCGGCCGGCCGGCCCCTGCCCTTCCTTCCTGGTACTATGCCTTCTGCTATAATTTTTTTCCAATCCGTCGTGGCGCTTGATATGACCAAAATATTTAAGCTTTCGAGAAAGGATGCTGTTTATTAGCCAATCTTCCTTGATGTTCAGATCTTTCAAGATGTCAATATTTCTCATCTTCTTTGTCCAAGATATTCTGAGAATCTTTCTATAACATTTCAGCTCAAACGCCCCTATTCGTTTTTTAAAATTAGTATCTGTAATTATCATAATTATCACCACCATCACATGCCTCGCAGATAGATAGATGTGGGCGAACAGGCTTCTGTACATTTGTCTTATCCCCAACATCACGTATACGTTTGAGTACTGATATTTTTTCATGCCAAGATAAAAAAAAACTTTAAAGAATTTTCTATCAATCAATCAGGTGCCGTCTCCACAATGAAGGATGGCTGCAATGGATCTCCAGCAAGCCCTGTCTCTTGCCCCTTGATGTACACTCACTCATACTGATGTTCGTCCATCTCTTGATGTTATCCTCCCACTTTTAACACTAAACTTGAGCTCGAGTACCCAGACACAGTTGAACAATTAAAAAAAAAAACTGTGTATATTTATTTCAGTACAAACCATGTTTCTTTAACTACTAACTTCTAAAGCAATTGTTATTTACTAATAGCTTTTTGCTGGTCGGGAAAAGGAGACCTGGAAGGACGACGTAAAAAAAAAATTGATAGGACAAAATTATTATACTCTTGATCAACATGCGGAAGACAGAGAAATCTGGCGGGTTTTGTGAGCTAGTGCTTCCATCGACACACCTCCGCGACCCTAACGGGTCAAGGGTTATGTTTTGGATAAGCAAATCGAAAAATAACAATTTTCCTTTACGGGTTTGTCTTGACCACGTCTGCTTTGTCGTTTATCAATTCACTTCCCGGTCGTGCAGATCCAGCCAGTCTGTCTACACCACGCCAGCATAGCCTGGAGACAAGATCCAAAGTATGCTCACTACCTGCCATCTTCCAAGTGAGGCTTGCCATTCAAGAAGAAGAAGAAGAACAAGAAGAAGGAGAAGAAGAAAAAAATGAAGAAGGAGGAGAAGAAGAAGAAGAAGAAGAAGAAGAAGAAGAAGAAGAAGGAGGAGGGGGAGGAGAAGAAGAAGAAGAAGGAGGAGAGAGGGGAGGAGGAGAAGAAGAAGAAGAAGAAGAAGAAGAAGAAGAAGAAGAAGAAGAAGAAGAAGAAGAAGAAGAAGAAGAAGAAGAAGAAGAGGAAGAAGAAGAAGAAGAAGAAGAAGAAGAAGAGAAGAAGAAGAAGAAGAAGAAGAAGAAGAAGAAGAAGAAGAAGAAGAAGAAGAAGAAGAAGAAGAAGAAGAAGAAGAAGAAGAAGAAGAAGAAGAAGAAAAAGAAGAAGAAGAAGAAGAAGGAGGAGGAGAAGAAGAAGAAGAAGAAGAAGAAGAAGAAAAAGAAGAAGAAGAAGAAGAAGTGGAAGAAGAAGAAGAAGAAGAAGAAAAAGAAGAAGAAGAAGAAGAAGTGGAAGAAGAAGAAAAAGAAGGAGGAGAAGAAGAATTAAAACGAGCAGGACGAGGAGAAGCGGCAGTACCAATAGCAGTTCAAAAGCGAGAGAGGAAAAAAGAGGGGCTGGGTGAAGAGGAAAGGGGGGGGGGGGGGGGGGAGAGATGTGAATTTTGCCATTAACATATTTGTCATTGCATTATAGAGGAGAAGGGAGTCGCTGTAACGTAGCAGCTAGACGCTCACCTGAGGTTCGGAAAGTCGTGGGTTCGCTCCCTGGCGGAGCCAGACTTTAAAAAAAAAAAAAAGACCTAGGCTTCCAGGTAGTCCTAGACTTGACTGGGTACCAGGTGCAGACCTGGAAAGTAAATGCGGCTAGCATGATGCTGACCACATCACCCATCTTGTGCCGATTGGTCTATACATAGTATAGGTCTAGCCCTATATGCCCTGTACACCTAAAGGAGTGAACAAGTGTCCTTCACTTTAACTAACCAGAAAGAACAGGTAAGACCATGTACATCTTGACCTTGTGTTTCAGATTAGGTGATAATTTTCTAGCGCTTCCCTGAAAATAAACTTACCTGGCGACAAATAGAAACGTTGACGCGTTTACGAGATTTTCTGTCCTTGAACGAGCTTTCCTTCTGGTTTCACTGCTAAGTCGATGTGCAAAAAACAGACCAGTGAAAAAGCTTGCAGGAATTATTGTATCTGTATTGTATAGCCCAATCGGCACTTGATGGATAATATGG
>CAJHNH020005223.1:22500-82500 GCA_905116865.2 Candidula unifasciata
TCCAGCTTTGAAAGGCTGACATAGGTAACTCACAGAGGCGCCTCAACTTGGAGCCTCGGGCGACTTCACCCCCACCCCTTCCCACCCAGTAATTTTTTGGAGTCGGCCGCGCTCATAAGAATGCGCAAAAGAAAAAAAAAGGGAGAAGTAAGGAAGGGCTACATTTTCCCTCCTGTCCCCAACCATGCATAGAATTTCTTTTTTTGGGAGAGTGTTAGTTTACACAATTGATATTACTTTAAACGTATGATTATATTTATTTGCTATTTAGCACAAAATAATAATAATAATAATAATAATAATAATAATGAAAATAATAATAATAATAAAAATAATAATAATGCGCATTTAAACAAGGTGTATCACAGTGGTGGTTTCGGGACCCCATTGTGTATGGAACATAATAATAATATACCCACTGCCTCCCTAACAAGCATGTAGGAGTCCACTAATTTAGAGCTTCCTTAGAAGTCTGAGTGCATTAGCCTGAGCGGCAAAGAACAATCAGCTGCACACAAATAAGCCAGTAAAACTGGTGTACACGCAAAACTCTAGTCCAAATGGACGAACAACCTGGACATTCCACAAGGAGTAGGGCAGTTTAACATTAACATTTATTTGATGCTCAAGCGTGTTTGATTCACTTTTATTTCGATGCATCCAGTGACATTTTGTACATACGTTCACAATTGGTTCCTGTCGTTTTACAATTTCTTTTTGAATTTGAGTTTACAACATGAGCGAGCATACAAAAATGACGCTTCGTAACACACTGAGTGCCGCAAAAATGGTGTAGCAATGATGTCTTTGCCAAAGAATTTCGAATTCTAATCTCATGTAAAGTAAGCCAGTGACAAACACACACACACACACACACACACACACACACACACACACACACGCGCGCGTACACACATACACACTTAAACGGTTTCACGGTACATTCTGCAGTGTTTTGGTACCTTACCATTGCTAATGTCGGCTCTGTGGCTAAGTCGATGCGAACGCTTCGTAATGCCGGGTTCGATCCTAGCTGCTGGCCATGTGCCTTGCGTTGGTTTCGATAGTGGTATCAAGAAAGTCGACCGTTATGAAAGCAGTGGCAAACTACTGGAGGTAAATTTGCCTAGAAAAACCACACAACAGCCAGGGGCTGTTAGGGTTGGTGGTGCGACATCCTGTAAAGGATACGCAACTAACCTAACCATTGCTAATGTCTGAGCGTCTGAGAAGAAACTCACTAAATACAAATGTTGACAAAATTGGTCCAGAAATTCCATGCTATAATTGTGGAAGACTTTTCCGAACGCAGGCGGGTCTTGCTAGTCACACTCGCCATCGCCATAGGCTGTGAGTCAAATGTCTTCTTATAGAGCGCAGTATAACACTATCCTCTGGAAAGAAGGAAAGGTGCCAGTCTACTAACCACACATATTTCAGGGAGTGGTAGATTAAGCCTATAGTTTTGGTTAGGTTAGGGTTAGAGTTAGTGTTAGAGTTAGGGGGTTAGATTTAGGGTTAGAGTTAGGGTTAGAGTTAGGGTTAGAGTTAGGGTTAGAGTAAGGTTAACGCTCGAAAACCTTGGTCTTAAAAAGGAACACACCAGCGCGCATAAAACACAGAAAACCTGCTCTTACCACCCTCTAAAATATTGGACTGTTCCGTGACGTCATTTGTAGTCAGCTAAAAAGAAAGAACCACCTCTCACATTCTGTTGCATAAGAGCTGCAAAAAAAAAAAAAACCAAAACAGCAATTATTACATCACCCCATTGAGCGCTGAAAAAAACATTGCGAGGTCGTGGGTGACCGCTTCAGCCTCTGGGTGTGGCGGGACCTCAGGTACCATACCTCTTGTTTATGTGTATAATAGTAACAATACTAATAATAGTAATGATAATAGGTTTTCCGGAAGTTAACCCAATCAACAAATACTCGATGAAGTAGGGTGTATTTGTGGAAAGACACAAATATCGCTGCCCTGCTGTAAACATACACAGCAAAAGCGCCACTCAGATTAACTAAAAGAAGAAGGGAATAACAGGTTCTACATTGAAGAAAAAAAGAGGTGGGAGTAGTTTTAAATGTTGGCACAGGCCGTTATTTGGTTTATTTGTGCAAGCATTATCTACACGACCGAACGGAAGTGAGGCGGTATCACATAGTCTTAGTATGTTATCCCCGCTGTGTTTACCTTGTTGACGTCATCGACTCTTTCCAGGGGGTCTGGCTTCTCTCGATCCTACGTCATGGCCCATCGTATGTAACGTGGATCTCAACACATGTTTTATAATCCCGGAAGCCCGGCCTGCGAACAGAGAGAGAGAGAGAGAGAAAGAGAGAGAGAGAGAGAGAGAGAGAGAGAGAGAGAGAGAGAGAGAGAGAGAGCGAGAGAGAGAGAGAGAGAGCGGAAAGACAGGGGGAAATATTAGATCAACAAGAAATAAAAAATGTCTTGTGTAATGGATACTTACAGGACCCTCCCTCCTCACCCCCCCCCCCTCAAAAAAAAAAAAAATCCTCTTCATGCTTTTTCTCTATCCCATCTGTTTCTGCCTGACTGCCTCTCTCTCTCTCTCTCTCTCTCTCTCTCTCTCTCTCTCTCTCTCTCTCTCTCTCTCCCACGGTGTCTTTCTCTGTCTCTCTCACTGCATATGTGTGTGTGTGTGTGTGTGTGTGATATGAAGCATAAGGTACCGTTTTCCCCCAAGTATAGGACACACATAATTTCCAATAACGCAGCGTCTAAAACAGTGTGGGTCTTCTCCTATGCAGCCCTTGAGTATATGACAACACCCCCCACTCGTGCCCTTGAGTATATGACAAGACCCTTCACTCCTGCCCTTGAGTATATGATAAGACCCCTTCTCCCGCCCTTGAGTATATGACAAGACCCCCTCTCCCGCCCTTGAGTACATGACAAGACCCTTCACTCCTGCCCTTGAGTATATGAAAAGTCCCCTTCTCCCGCCCTTGAGTATATGACAAGACCCCCTCTCCCGCCCTTGAGTACATGACAAGACCCTTCACTCCTGCCCTTGAGTATATGAAAAGACCCCTTCTCCCGCCCTTGAGTATGTGACAAGACCCCCTCTCCCGCCCCTGAGTATATGACAAGACCCCCTCTCCCTCCCTTGAGTATATGACAAGATCCCCTCTTCCGCCCTTGAGTATATGACAAGACCCCCTCTCCCGCCCTTGAGTATATGACAAGACCCCCTCTCCCGCCCTTGAGTACATGACAAGACTCTTCACTCCTGCCCTTGAGTATATGACAAGACCCCCTCTCCCGCCCTTGAGTATATGACAAGACCCCCTCTCCCGCCCTTGAGTATATGACCTTGAGTATATGACAAGACCCCCTCTCCCGCCCTTGAGTATATGACAAGACCCCCTCTCCCGCCCTTGAGTATATGACAAGACCCCCTCTCCCTCCCTTGAGTATATGACAAGACCCTTCACTCCTGCCCTTGAGTATATAACAAGACACCCTCTCTCGCCCTTGAGTATATGACAAGACCCCCTCGACCGCCCTTGAGTATATGACAAGACCCCCTCTCCCGCCCTTGAATATATGACAACACCCCCCACTCGTGCCCTCGAGTATATGACAAGACCCCCTCTCCCGCCCTTGAGTATATGACAAGACCCCTCTCCCGCCCTTGAGTATATGACAAGACCCCCTCTCCCGCCCTTGAGTATATGACAAGACCCTTCACTCCTGCCCTTGAGTATATGACAAGACCCCCTCTCCCGCCCTTGAGTATATGACAAGACCCCCACTCCTGCCCTTGATTATATGACAAGACCCCCACTCCCGCCCTTGAGTATATGACAAGACCCCCACTCCCGCCCTTGAGTATATGACAAGACCCCCTCGACCGCCCTTGAGTATATGACAAGACCCCCTCTCCCGCCCTTGAATATATGACAACACCCCCACTCCTGCCCTTGAGTATATGACAAGACCCCCACTCCTGCCCTTGATTATATGACAGCACCCCCACTCCTGCCCTTGAGTATATGACAGCACCCCCACTCCTGCCCTTGATTATATGACAACACCCCCCACTCCTGCCCTTGATTATATGACAGCACCCCCACTCCTGCCCTTGAGTATATGACAGCACCCCCACTCCTGCCCTTGATTATATGACAACACCCCCCACTCCTGCCCTTGAGTATATGACAGCACCCCCACTCCTGCCCTTGATTATATGACAGCACCCCCACTCCTGCCCTTGATTATATGACAGCACCCCCACTCCTGCCCTTGATTATATGACAACACCCCCCACTCCTGCCCTTGAGTATATGACAGCACCCCCACTCCTGCCCTTGATTATATGACAGCACCCCCACTCCTGCCCTTGAGTATATGACAGCACCCCCACTCCTGCCCTTGAGTATATGACAAGACCCCCACTCCTGCCCTTGAGTATATGACAGCACCCCCACTCCTGCCCTTGAGTATATGACAGCACCCCCACTCCTGCCCTTGATTATATGACAAGACCCCCACTCCTGCCCTTGAGTATATGACAGCACCCCCACTCCTGCCCTTGAGTATATGACAGCACCCCCACTCCTGCCCTTGATTATATGACAAGACCCCCACTCCTGCCCTTGAGTATATGACAAGACCCACAATTAAAAACTTCACAATTAAACTAAAACAAGATATAAGTATAAGGAATTATTTCAAGTACAAATTTCAAAATTGCTTGACGCCCCCTTGAAACCTGTTTGCACCCATCTGGAGGGCGGTGGGGGTCACGCCTCTTAGGCTGGAGACCGCTGTTCTGGAATATAGTGTTTGATTGTGTAATTGGAGACATGGGAATATACTGATCGTACTCTCTAAACCAACCAATCAATCATAATGGAAACAATGGAGAGAAAAATCAACATAGCCATGACAAAATGGCTTGGGACACCGCCTTGTCTGACCGATGTTGTTCTGTATTGTAAACAGGCTAAGCTGGTACATCCGCTCAAGTCAATAACCGAAGAGTTTAAAGTTTGCAAGGTAAGACTCGCGATGATGCAAACGAGTCTTTAGACCCCACGGTGGCAACTGTCTAGCCCGCTCTAAAGACAGGTAAGATATGGAAAGTCCTAGATGCGATAGAATCTGCATAAGATGTACTGAAATTAAAAGCAGTCATGGGGTATACACAAACCGACCGACGTGGCCTAGGGCATGGGAAATTCAGTTGGTGGTCTAAAGCCACAGCCAAAGAGTACTGAGATATGGTAATACAGCAGATAAGGGACGCCGGAAACGAGACTCGGGTCCAAAAAGCAGACCAGCAGTCGCAGCAAGGTCAGTGGATCGGTTTCAAGAGTGCCTTGCCACAAATACTTACTTGAGGTGGGATCTGGCGAATGGCCCAGCTGCGGCTGAGCTTTGTCTGAGATCTGCGTAGGATGGGTTACCGTCTGGCGTCAACATGGTAAAGTGGCATGCGACCACTGACCTGACATGCCCTCTGTGCAGAGCTAAGCAAACGCTCGAGCACGTTTGTCCGCATGCAGAAAAGCCCTAAGCCAAGGACGATATACTAGGCACCACAATAAAGTCCTAAAAGAGTTAGCGGACATTGTGGACCAAGCCAGGATGAGGGCCAATGCGAGGGCCAGTCCTACTTTCACCTCCATGCGCTTCATCAAGACTGGGCAGATTTATACAGGTAAAATCAACAAGGTCGCATACGCTCCATCGATACATGACAGTGCGAGGGAAGGTTAATGGCTGTCGATCTGCCTGGTTTCGAAAGGTATCCGGAAGACCGGCCTGAGACCTTACATAGCTCTACACTCTGCGAAAAAACGCCAGCTCATCCTGATTGAGCTGACCGTGCCGTACGAGTCGCGGAAGAAAATCACACGTACAAGCTCAAGAAGTATTGTGAATTCGTGGCCGGTCTGAGGAGCGACGAGGCGTACGCAGTTAAAATCTTCGCCGTCAACGTAGACGCAAGAGGTCTTATCTCCACTTCCGTGTAAAATGTGCTAAAGCAGCTGGGGTTTGCAAGGAACGAGCGTAAACGGTCACTAAAAGTATCCGATAAATGTCTCCCAGTGTGTCCCTGTCAACTTCTTCTTCTTCTTCTTCTTCTTCTTCTTCTTCTTCCTTTCTATCCCCCAATGGAGCATAGGCCCTCAACCAACTCACGCCAAGTCGTTCTATCCTTCGCCATTGCATGGAGCTCTCCCCATGTCCTCCCAATCTTTCTAACCTCATTCTCCAGCTCTCTTCTCCATGTGGTTTTTGGCCTTCCTTTATTCCTATGCCCCTGTGGGTTCCAATGCAAAGACATTCTAGTTATGCTGTTCTCCTGTTTTCTCAGTGTGTGCCCTATCCAACGCCAGCGTCTTTTCCTCACCTCCTGATCCACTGGAGCCTGTTTAGTTCTCTCCCAAAGTTCTACATTAGTTATTCTATCATACCATTTTATTCCCTCTATTCTGCGCAGGCACCAGTTAATGAATGTCTGTAATTTATTAGTAATTGCCTTGGTTGTTCTCCATGTTTCCGCCCCATACAAAAGTACTGATTTGACATTAGAATTAAACATTTTTAGTTTTAGTATTTCTGTTAATTTCTTTTGACCTCCACAAATTCCCTAGTGCTATGAAAGCTCCTCTTGCCTTTTGTATTCTAATTTTAATATCTCTATCAGTTCTAACACCTGTCCGATGAACGAACTGAAAGCTTGTCACTTTGGTCGTAAGGTAGTGACTGATCTAATTTGCTACCACAAATACCAATAATTCTCACAACACCTTTTACAAATCACCATATCGTCCTGTCCCTGTCCGTGAACATCCGGTAAAGTGCAGCAGAGGAAGAGGCCTGGCTTCATGACCCAGTTCGGCCCACCTTCCGAGAATGTGTAGGAAGTAGTGCGCAGAAACAGTCGTCGACGAGGGATCTTACTACGATGATCGGTGGACCCCTGCCCTGGGGAGTTCGTATTGTTTTTATTAAACACATTCAGGGCGCATCTCTTTAAATAGCAGGAGTTATCAAACCCCAAGCTGTCAGCTGTAGACATGAATTTAGTTGTAGTAATACATTTTACCCTACCAGGACATCACACCAGCTATAAACACCCGATGACACAAAGTGCCACCATGTGGATGAGGATCACCCGTGGAGAGGTCCCGGAAACCGCGTTCAGCCATTAGGCCACATTCATGGCCCAGCTATACTGCGGCCCCTGGCAAGAGCCAGAGGGTGGGGCTTCAACATAACGAAAAATTGCGTCCCACAAAGGGATGACAATTACAGTATGTTCAGACATGAAGGCCAAGTGGTAGCTCAAATGAAACAATACAGTAACACAAATTAACAGCTTACAATACAAGCTTGTGTTCGTTGTATTCACGAGCACACCTAACATTTCTTGATATTAATGTGGATATAAATTGTAAGAACGACAACTGAGTTAATAAAACTCAAGAACAAAAACTGAGTGTTAACAGTGATAACAAAGTAAGAAAGATAACCCACGAAATATGAGATCGGAAGCACAGAGTAAGAACGATAATTCATGGAATAAGACGTAAGAATAGCAAATGTCGATCTTGCAGTGGAGAACTAATAATGATGACAGCACAAGAAAGATAACCCACGAAAAATGGAGCGCAGACCCGGGAATATGAAGTAAGAACGACAACCCCCGAAAGGTGGGACAAGAACAATAACTTATGATACCCGGACTATCGCTGAGGGTATCTACCTGGCAGGTAGAAGGACGCTCTTGGTTGTCAAGGGTTACATCTATGTCCTTGACCTGCCTTTATAGAAACGTTATATTCCCAAACTAACTGGATACCCTCCCGTCCCCCATGAGGATTGTAGGTAAGTCTCCCGTGCAAGTCTATCTACTTTACGCAAGAGGTCTTGACGTCACAGTCGCAAATGTTTTCGGTTAGAGTTTATCGGGGTCAGTCATACAGACTTCATACAGAAATGAAAACAATGTGCTGAACGCTTTCATTATAGAAATATGATTTCTGTTGGCGGGCCCCTTTGTTTTTATTTGCGTAAACCCGAGTAATCATTTCTTGTTTGCTCTTTTGTTTGTTTCTCCTTGATTCTGGGGTGTCATATTGTTTGAACCTCTTCATTCGTTGCGTTCGGGTTTTGTTTTTTATAGATCTGACACGGGCTTTGTTGGATCGTGGTGGAGTTGTAGGTAATCCATGGTTTGTGAGTGTGTCGCTTCTGGTTCATTGCCCAATGAGGATGACTGGAGGCGCAGTCTCTTGCACGGCTGACTCCTGTCTGGTTCTGTCTCCAAGGATTATGATTGTTTTCTGATCCAGCCTCTTACGCGGTTGGCCCCTGTTTGTGTTCTAGTGATTATAGTTGTTTTCTGACCTAGTCCCTTGTGTGGTTTGCACTCTGTTATGCGTCTATAGGTTATGATTGTTATGGACTCAGTCTCTTGTGTGGTTGGCTGGCTGCTGAAGATGAGGACGGAGCATGCATGGGAATGCCCCGAGTGCTGTGATGTCAATTCTTGACTCAATTCAACTCTGATGAAGTCTCTTGTGTGGTTGGCGCCTGATTATATTTCTATGGATTATGATTGTTTTCTCACCCGCTTCCTTGTGAGGTTGGCTCCTGGTTATGTTTCTATGGATTATGATTGTTTTCTCACATCCTTCCTTGTGTGGTTGGCTCCTGATTATGTTTCTATGGATTATGATTGTTTTCTGACCCACTTCCTTGTGTGGTTGGCTCCTGGTTATGTTTCTATGGATTATGATTGTTTTCTAACCCCGTCTCTTGTGTGGTTGGCTCCTGATTATGTTTCTATGGATTAAGGTTGTTTTCTGACCCAGTCTCTTGTATGGTTAACTCCTCATTATGTTTAGCGATTACAATTATTTTCTAAAACAGTATCTTGTGTGGTTGGCTCTTGGTTCAGTTTGCAGGGATTATGATTTTTTTCTGACCAAGTTTCTTGAATGGTTGGTTCCTGTATCTGTTTGCAGAAATTATGCTTGTTTTTCTGATCCATTCTCTTGTATGGTTAGCTTGTGGTTCAGTTTGCAGGGATTATGATTGTTTTCTGACCGTCTCTCATGTAGTTGACTCTTGGTTCAGTTTGCAGGGATTATGATTGTTTTCTGACCAAGTCTCTTGTGTAGTTGACTGTTGGTTCTGTTTGCAGGGATTATGATTGTTTTCTGACCCAGTCTCATGTGTAGTTGACTCTTGGTTCAGTTTGCAGGGATTATGATTGTTTTCTCAAGCAGTCTATTGTATATTTGGCTCCAGGTATTATGATTTTTTTGGGGACCCAGTCACTTGTGTGTTGGCTCCTAGTTCTGTTTGCAGGGATTATGATTGTTTTCTGACCCAATTACTTGTGTGTTGGCTCCTAGTTCTGTTTCTCTTTTTTTCTGAGTCAGTCCCTTGTGTGTGGTTCAGTTACCAGTGTGATCCTAATGTCTTCTTTCTCAGCACAAATTCCGTTGCACCAGCGAGGATCCTGATATTCTTTGGGTAGATTTTTAACTCAAAAATGTTACCTGGGCAGCACCGTTAGGCTAATATTTTCGATTTCCATCTGCCAATGGATTTTTTACGTGCGCAAGAATACACACGGACGTCCGATCCTACTACACAGAGACCAGGATAAATTACCAGAAGTCCATGTGAAAATATCCCAGCCTTCCCTGAACCCGGGACCTCCAGCATTCGAGGCGGATGCCATACATCGAGACCACTCAGCCCCCTAAGAGTTTAACTGATAAATGTGGGTAAAAGAAGTAAATTAATCGGGCAAAAACAACAAACTGATAAGCTTAGGGAGAGAAGTACACAGATTCCAGCAAAATGAGAATACAAGAGAACGTACTAGATTGAGCACAGCATGAGAATAGCTAAAAATCATATAGTAAAAAAAAAAAAAAAGATCCTTTCTCTTGACACCAGGTGGACAAAAGAAAACGTAAAACACAAACCAGAGGTGTATATAAATTAATGAAGACTATAATCGCAGCACTCAGGACACATCTAAGGTGGCTGTAATTAATAGTTCCACAAGCGTGAACCCACAGATCTAAGGTGGCTGTGATCAATAGTGCCACAAGCGTGAACCCACAAATCTAAGGTGGCTGTGATTAATAGTTCCACAAGCATAAACCCACAGCTCTAAGGTGGCTGTGATCAATAGTGCCACAAGCGTGAACCCACATATCTGAGATGGCTGTGATCAATAGTTCCACAGGCATAAACCCACAGATCTAAGGTGGCTGTGATCAATAGTTCCACAAGCATAAACCCACAGATCTAAGGTGGCTGTGATCTATAGTTCCACAAGCATAAACCCACAGATCTAAGGTGGCTATGATCAATAGTTCCACAAGCATAAATCCACAGGTCTAAGGTGGCTGTGATCAATAGTTCCACAAGCATAAACCCACAGATCTGAGATGGCTGTGATCAAAAGTTCCACAAGCGTAAAACCACGTATCTAAGGAGGCTGTGATTAATAGTTCCTCAAGCGGAAACCTACAGATCAAGCTAGTGAAATTTCGAGACAGCCGCCAAAAACTCAAACCCCCCCCCCCCCCCCACCCTTTTCCACTGCCTACATCCCAAAAGTGGTAAATAAAGATAAAGTAAATAAAGGGAGATGCAAAAGATTGCTAATGCTTCGTATAGGTTTATTGAATGTTAATGCTCACCGGTGAATAAAAGGAGGAGGAGGAAGAAGAAGGAAAAGAAGAAGAAGAAGAAGAAGAAGAAGAAGAAGAAGAAGAAGAAGAAGAAGAAGAAGAAGAAAAAGAAAAAGAAGAAAGAAGAAGAAGAAGAAGAAGAAGAAGAAGAAGAAGAAGAAGAAGAAGAAGAAGAAGAAGAAGAAGAAGAAGAAGAAAAATAAGAAGAAGAAGAAGAAGAAGAAGAAGAAGAAGAAGAAGAAGAAAAAGAAGAAAGAGAAGGAAGAAAAAGGAGAAGAAGAAGAAGAAAAAGAAGAAGAAGAAGAAGAAGAAGAAGAAGAAGAAGAAGAAGAAGAAGAAGAAGAAGAAGAAGAAGAAGAAGAAGAAGAAGAAGAGGCATGAGTGGAAGAGGAGGAGGAAGGAGAAGAAAAGAAGAAGAAAAGAAGAAGATGATGAATAAAAAGAAGAATACAAAGAAGCAGTAGCCGTAGCGGAGGTTGAAGAAAAAAAAAGAAAGAAGAAGGAGCAGAAGAAGAAGAAGAAGAAGAAGAAGAAGAAGAAGAAGAAGAAGAAGAAGAAGAAGAAGAAGAAGAAGAAGAAGCCATAGCCGTAGTCGTAGCCGTAGCAGAGGAAGAAGAAGAAGACGAAGACGACGAAAAAAAAGCAAAAGAATTTTCTGTAGCAGAATAGGAAGAAGAAACATTTCACATAGCTGCACCAGTTTCAGTAGAAACTCCAGCGCTTATTGGGACTAAACCTCGAGACATTATACGTTAGCTTAAAGTAGAGAGAACTCTACCACCACGATTGAATCACCACTGCGAAAAGTTCGTTTGTTTTAGTATCTAGAAGCCATGAGTTGTTAACCCTTAGGCTCGGTATTATGGATATCGCAACCTTTCGGTCTTGATTCCATTGTAAATACCGTAAATCTGGGAGAAATGTGGCTTTTCTGCCTATCCCCAGGGGTGAACCCGGACCACAAGGAGTTCGTCACCCGGTCACCGCGCAATCCGGTTTAGCCAACTACGCTAGAGAGCCTGGCTGCGAAAAGTTTAAAACACCCCGAACTTTTGAACAAGACATACATGTCAAACTATAAATGCCACGGAAAAATACATCACATATTTGAAACAATCTCCCTGTTACACGAAGTCAACCTGAGTGTTAAGTGGGACCAGCGGCTAGGAAATATAATTGCCCTTGCAGTAAAGGCGTTTAAATTTGTAATATAATGGGGGCGGACAGGTCACGTTTATTTCATTTAATCAAGTCTAATTTCATGCGGGCATGTAGACACACATATTTGAGAGGGGACTAAATGAGCCTAGTATATGGTGCGGTACTTAATTTATAACTTACCCCTGACGTCACGACAACGTCACGGGAGACATTCCCAATCAATTCTAGGGTGTTCAGGTTGTAGTTTCTCGCGATTTATCTACAGCCAAGTTTAGGGTTAGGGTTAGGGTTAGGGTTAGGGTTAGCATTAGAAGACACTAGATGAACACTCAAAAAAAAAAAAAAAAATGCACTACACAACAGCACACTTGCACCCCTTGAAATAATGGACTGTCAGGTCAGCTGTTGATTTCCCACGGGGATTTCCTGTTTGGGGTACGTTATAAATTAAGAACATATGGTGCATGTTTATTGTAAATATGAAACACAACTTCAAGCAGGTACTTTACAAAAATTACAGTTTCACTTTTGCGAACCCCTGTAGACAGTCTTTGGAATTACTGTGTTCGCTGCATCTATTCCCGAATTGGTCGGCGTCTGCGGCTTAGGCTTTGCGAACGCGCTTCGTAATGCCGCTGTGCCGGGTTCGATCCCTGCTGCGGAAGGTTTGTTTTGCGAAGGTTTCGACCGTGGTACCCAGAGCCGACAGTCCAGTAAGCAATGGAAAACTACTGGGCGTAAATTTGCCTAGAAAAACTACAACAGCTAGAAAGTGCTGGGGTTGGTTCTGCAACGTCCTGTAAAGGGTACTCAACTAGTTTTAAATACCCGAATTAAGAGTAAAGTAAAGTAAAGGTCCCTTTTCCACGCCTTTAGGCGAATAAGGAATATAGGAATAGACCTATATTTTGTATAGACCAATCGGCACAAGATGGGTGATATGGTCAGCATCACACCGGCCGTCTTTACTTCCCGGGACCGCACCCGCTACCCACTCTAGGCTGGGTCGACCTGGGAGTCAAGGATACCCGATTTATTGATGGATAGATTAATGCATGATCGTGACGATTACTTTAAATTTTGACCACCTCATACAAACGGAATCCCCTGAGTTCCCGGGAAAGTTCAATATTCTAGGGGTGTTGTGGGTTAGGATTAGAGTTAGAAAGTTCTTTTCTGCGTTTGCACGTCATCTCGTCGGCTGAGATTTCTTAGGAATACCTAGGGGATTGCCCGGAAGGTCTTTGGTATAGGCAGGTGGGGGGGGGGGGGGGTAGGTTTTGGGTCAGTGTTAGGCAGTGTTTGTTTAAAAGTAACCATCCTACGACACTAAAACTGCTATGTTCTAGGCGTGTCATGTGTGTTTATCGTTTACTATGTCATTTTCATTGATGGTCCTTTTCACGTTTCCAGGCCCATCTACACACTACCTGACGTGTCATTCATACTTTTTTGAGACTGTTTTTCGTCAGAGGGGTGTCATGTTGTCTTCCCTCCAATTACATTAGTTCCAGTGTCGCGTGTCTTATACTGCACAACGACACGGCTTTCAACAACCACAGAACATGTAGAACTGGCCCGCGGACACATAGGCAAGTGGCCCGCGGATGATTGCCAATTCTATTCTATTCATGTTCTTTCTATGCTGGGACGTGTCTCTGGCCTGTGACGATCGGTGTTTCGGAAATTATAGTACGAGAGTAAATTAAACACGTTAAGCGTTTTTTTTTTTTAAATTCTGCATGTTGTTTCAATAATTAGACTGATCGCAAATATTGCTTTAACTTTTAACTCACCAATAACTGGGGGTGGGGGGGGGGTGGATGGTCTTGAGGCATGGTGTCCGCCTCGAGTGGTAGAGGTTCCTGGTTCAACCCCGGTAAATACTGGGATTTTTTTTTCACGTTGACTTGGACTGCTAGTAATCCCCCCTGGTCTCTGGTTAGTGAGATCGGACGTCCGTGTGCATTGTTGATCCGTTGTTTAAACCTGAAACCTCTCACCAATATGATAACGACTGTAATTAATTTACTGTGAGTGCTTGTTAGTTTCACTAAATATAAATTTGGACAAAACAAGTTAAAAAGCTGGCAGTGAGTGCGGTAAAAGTAATAATTGATAGACGATTGATTGGAGAGTTTGAAGTATTTGTTGATAAACAATTGATTGTATTGATTACACATAAATTTGATATATTGGACTCTAATTGGTCACCCAGTGAATGAATGGTGAAAAAGAATTTGAATGGACTGGTTAATAAATGATTGAGTGGGTGATTGGTTAGACTTATGATTGAGTGGGTGACTGGTTGGACTAATGATTGAGTGGAAGTGAATGCAGACATCCCGGATTTGAGAGTCGTTTAGCGAAAACCGGTAATAGCCTGTCGCATTTTACCCTCACCACTGTGTGAAGTACCCGTCAGGGTCTTCAAGATGCACGATCGATACTGTTCACTGTTCACTTAGTCCTTGGTATCTTTAATGATGTCAACACGTCACCTAATGAGAATTTGAAGAAGGTGAGGAGGAAGATGGCGGCGACGATGTTTCAGCATGGCGAAGTAGACACTACACATCTTACTTCGACGTCAGTATCGATACTTCACCCCCACCAACTTCCTTGTGACATTCCGAAACCTGAATACAGCAGGATTTAGTACTCGTAGTCGAAAAGTGCCAACAGTCGTTAAGAGAATAAACATTTTGCGGATATCATTCTGGCCTGGTCTTAAACCCCTAATGAGTTCGGATCTTCACTCACCAGCAGCCTGTCGGCACCGATCTTGCCTCGTTGTGACAACTGGCTCGTGGCCATAGCCAGGGCACCTACTGACAGCTAATCAGCGATGGACAAGTTCCGAAAACAGGCTGTTGAGCCAGCGGTGAGCCCTGCAGGGTGGCGGATTAATGAGGGAGTTCGCATTCAGACAGCCAAGCGCTGATTTTTTTTCTCTCTCTCCATCTCTACAGGTCATAGTGGGGAAAATTAGCTGTAGGGGTGATGGGTAATGTCGCATAAGGTAAAAATAGAATCTGTATTCAGTGTTTTGCTGTCATCAAGTTAGCTGGAGATCTTTACATAATTCTTGTGAGTCTTTCTGCCTGTCTGTCGGCATGTTAGTCAGTCCGTCTGTTCTTCCACTCCGCTTTTGGACAGTCGATCTGTCATTCCTTCCCTGCGTCCGTTTGTCATAAATGATATTCTGAGTTGTTATTACGTATTTATAAATATCCAAACGGGCGCTTTTGGACGAGATTTTTATACTTAAATAAATGAATACGTTATTGATTTAAAGAATGTTTTGTTGTACTTGAAATGTTTTTTATTTTTTTACCTGAATAAATTTATATTTTTGTACTTGAACAGACTTTGACAAGAGAAACAAAAAAAAAAAAAAAAAAAAAAAAAAAACATAAAATAAAACATTCCCTGAAAATATACCCTAACGCGTCTTTTGGAGCGAGATTAGTATGGCCTGCAGAAAATGAGGCACCTGGGTGTAACAAGAGGGTCTGGCTGGCTCACTACACTCAGAGGAAAGACAGGGCGGACATCTGACCAGATTGTGATTTGGTACCATCAGTATTGTAACTATGTGCTGGCTGCTGAAGATGAGTACGAAGTACGCATAGGAATGCTTCTAGTGCTGTGATGTCACTTCCTGACAACTCAACCTGGAGCAAAAATGTATCAAATGCAAGGGTCCTAATTTAAGGGAAACACGGTACAAGTAACTTTAGAATGCTGGTTCTGGATATGGCAATGACGGTACGGTGGTTACAGAGGCAGGAGTGTACCACTCGTGGGTGTCGAAACCTGGGTGTTCGGACACCTTCAGCCCTGCCTTCCACCAGACAATTGGTAAGGGGACTAACTGACCCCTAGCGTGTACAGAAATAGTCTTTTAGTGTGTTTATTGATCATCGTTATCATCATCATAGCCACATTTGCTTTTAAGCGTCGTGGGGAGGACTAATTTGCGATCCAGTACTCGCTGGCTGGCACTGGCTATTGTCCTGCCATAAAGGCGTCAAGTGTCTTTATTGATACATGAAGTATGTTTTCTTTTAAAATATTTTTTGTTGCTATTCAACACCCTATAATCATTATCGTTATTATTATTATTATTATTATTATTATCCATATTATTAATATTACGCACCCAAAATAATCTTAGTCCTAATGAGAACCACATAGAGAATTTCTAAGGGGGTTAAGACATTCATATAAAAGAATTGTAGGGGAAAAAAGAGGGAGGGGGGGGGGGGGTAAGGCCTAAATTTCCCCAATGTTTTCTTTGTGTCTGCGCACGTGTACAAATTCGTGCCTGCATAATGACTCCATTAATATACTAGAAAATGTAAGTTTTGTTATCTTGCTAGGCAGAGGTTTGAATCATTGCAACAATCAATGAGTGTAGCGCTTACGTGTCAGCTGTTTATCCCTAGCTCCCATTTTTAAAGTTCGAATCAATTACTTGTTTGTGTCTCAGAGCAATGGGGACACCAGGAAGCGTTGATGAAATATAACCCAGACCATTGTTCTAAAGAACAGCTAAAGCTGTGAGCAATAAACTAATTGCTATTTAACTGGTAAATGTAAACTGGTAAAAGAAATACATTAATTGGTATGATATAATTGCCATGGTAGAGACCTAAACAATTCCAGAGAATTAAGGCGAAGACGAAAAGACGCTTGTGTTGAATAGGACAAACATTGGGAAAACGTAAAAAAGAATATAAATAGAATGTCCTTGCACTTGCACACACAGGGGCAAAGGAATAGATAACAAGAACTAAAGTGAAGTGACAAGATGCAAAGGACATGGGGTAGGCTACACACAATACCACAACTTGGTTTCAGAAAGCCGATTGTGTGTGTTCCATTAGGAACCGGCTAAATGACAGAAATAATGTTAATAGTAATAATAATAATAATAATAATAATAATAATAATAATAATAATAATAATAATAATAATAATAATAATAATAATAATCAGAAGATAACGAGGAAGAGAAAGAAGCAAGATGTCCTAATGCGGCGATGTCATGTATATTACTTTACCGTAGCTCACGTAAATTAGCGACTATGTAACATGTCTGATAAAGATAGGTCATCGTGAACTGCACTAACTATGATCATAAAACATAGCGGTATTCATGTTTACCTGCCCCTGGTGTTGCTTCTCTGCACTACATCGATAGGTTTTTTTTTTCTTTGCTCTTTTGGATTTTTTTTTTCTTTTTATGACTTCCCTCGACAGCGGGCTCGGAGTTCTATCCACTTACCAGACTCGTGTCTCACACATCGTCACATTCCCATCCTGTAAACGCAATCAGCAACGGGAGTGTAATCATTAATCTTGGGAGCTGAAGATCAAGAACAGAAGGAAGGGAATATCTACACGTTGGTTTTTTTTTAAGCTCTTTGTTGTTGTTGTCGTGAAGTTCATTTTTCTGCACGCACCATATGCTCCGAATTAGTGCTGTCAGGTGTTAATGTCCCCGTGCCATTCTTGTTTATTTTGCGCTTGTGAGGTAATAAATTGATTTGCCAGTCGCGGCTGGCATTTTGCCTTTCTTGTGAGAAGTGCTAGTGAGTTTATAGAAAACACATAAAACAAATCATCATCGTCAGTTCTCTTAATGTCTAGTGGCACATGAGGCTTCAGAGAGGACTTTCCATGCTTTCCTGTCCTATGCAATCTTCACTGCAGTTTTCCATGTCAAAGATGCCGCACTCAGGTCACTTTCCATCGTTCGTCTCCATGTCGTTTTTAGGTGCCCCTTTTTTCAATAATTACTTAGGCGATTTTGATCGTTTCAAATATGGTTCTTGCATCCCAGAAGTTAATTCTTAATTTGGGTTTGACGTCTAGTAGACTTGTTTTCCTATCATGGGCTTCCTACGTAAAATAAAACGTACCTTTAATAATGTTACAGTTAACAGAGGCATTTCTTGGAGCTAGTGCGTCACTCTTTAGCCGGTGAAGACCAAGTACGGATCTCACCTCCTGTCATAATGATCCGCTGGTACCTTGTGGTGTCGAGTTGAAGTATAATTTACGGGACAGAGCCCGTTTGTATGCTTCCTAAATGGGGATTCACCGGGCCTCTGTAATTCCCTTTGTCCATCGCTTGCATAGTCGGTCTCTTCATCGTTTCCCACCTAGTCTGTACATCATTGCTTGCTCTGATATACTGTCTGCTGACATCCGCGTTACATGACCAAACCATTTCACCTGTTGTCTTATAATGAAGTCCAAAGCTGCTGCTACCCCCATTCTTCTACGGATTTAATTGTTTCTGATCTTATCATTTTTTGTTTGTTATACTGAGAGCCCTTCGAATAAAACTCATTTCAGTTGTTGTAATTTTTCTTTTTCTTTTTCTTTGTCATTGTCTAGGTTTGGCATTGATAACGCAGAGTTGGCAAGAAGATTGTGTCATAAGGTGCTATTTTGTTTTCTATTGATACATGTTTGTTTCTTGGAATTGATGCCATTTGCCCAATGAATTGGTTTGCTTTGTTACATCTTTGTTACCCCTGTAACCAAAAACAGCGCTAAAGCAGTCTTTCAAGCGGGAGTGGAGAAGGCAGAATGGAGATTACAGACCAGAGAGTGGCTGCATAAAAAAACTCAACAGGAAAGAACAAACATTAATTTTTAGACTTCGGACAGGACACTTTGGTCTTCGAGCGCACCTGTACAGGATAGGCATAAAAGAATCTGCTGCCTGTGATTGTGGAGCAAAAAGACAGACCCATAAGCCTCTCCCAGCAAAGACTGTGGATCTGGCCCACGGGAGCCACATTGCAAGAGAAGTTAGAGGGGACCGGTGGCGACCTTAAACGCACAATCCGATTTGTGACCCAGACGGGACTCAATGTTTAGCATGACTGATGTCGAACGCAGAAGAAGAAAAAGAAGTTACCTCTGTCATTATCTATTTTTGCCAGCTGATGATATTAGGCTTCCTAAATGTTTAAAGTTCTTAGTTTGTTTCAGAGGGGGTTCTGTAAGCTGGACATTGTCTTCTCTACCTGGCTAAGTACACAATAATCAGCATTAATCAACATTTATTACCTCAGATCTTTACAACTGTTTCACTGTTTAGAGATATTTCTGAGAACTAGAAGGTCCAACTCTAGCCGCACAACACCATAAAGCTATAACCACCGGTTAAAGTGGACTCCAAGGCTATTCAGCTGGGGGCCTGGGGGTTCAAATCTGGCCCGCCGAGGCGTAGCAAGTGGCCCACCGATCATTGCCAGTTGTACTGTATCCGTGATCATTCAACGCTGGGATTGCGGTCCGTGGCCCGCGACGATCCCCTTTGTTTTTAATACCGTCTCCCCCCCCCCCCCCCCCCCCGAGTAAACTGATTTGAAGAGCCCTGGTGAACTCCATTAGCAAGGCGCTGAAGATAGTGTACAGTACTCCCTAGGGAAGCAGTTGGGGCCCCATATCACCGTGAATAAAGGCAGAGCATACGACCAGTTAACATGCAGCGCAAATTTTAAATGCTTGACAAGTAGAAACCCGTCAGGGTATATGTGATAGGCCATTTGCCTGACAAAAGTTCCGAATGTTAGAAAATCTATCTGTAAAAAATAATATTTATAATATGTAATGTTCTGATGCCCATGTGTATGTAATCTCACAGCACATGTCGTAATTGTAACAGACTCTGAAAGCATGCTGGGAAAGATGAAGAAAGGGATGCTTCGAGCAGAGAGGCAAGATTCACTGAAAAGGTCACGGGTAGTGAGCATACTTTGGATCGTTTCTCATGGCAGTGCCGGCGTGGTTGGTAATAAACAGGCAGACAGATTGGCTGGATCTGCACCATTGGGTGGTGAATTGATTCATGAAAAGGCAGATGTGGTCAAGGCCCCCTTTTGAAAAAGCAACGGAATCTGTAAAAAAAGAATATTATTATCGCCTAAGAATGAGGCACCTACGTGTAACCAACGGGTCTGGCCGGCTGACTACACTCAGAGGAAAGCCACGACGGACATACAAGTAGATTGTGACCGGTACCGTCATTTTTTTAACTAGGTGCTGGCTGCTAAAGATGAGGACGGAAATGCCTCGAGTGCTGTGATGTCAATTCTTGACTCAACTCCACTCTCACAACACCGCGTTGTGCACTGTTTGCAGATTCTACCCAGGTGCCTAAAGCTAGTCACGAGCATATTATACTAACTGTGCATACACATGCGTGACCTAATGTCTTCACACACACACTTTACTAACTGTGCATACACATACGTGACCTAATGTCTTCACACACACACACTTTACTAACTGTGCATACACATACGTGACCTAATGTCTTCACACACACACTTTACTAACTGTGCATACACTTGCGTGACCTAATGTCTTCACACACACACACTTTACTAACTGTGCATACATTTGCGTGACCTAATGTCTTCACACACACACTTTACTAATTGTGCATACACATGCGTGACCTAATGTCTTCACACACACACTTTACTAACTGTGCATACACTTGCGTGACCTAATGTCTTCACACACACACTTTACTAACTGTGCATACACTTGCGTGACCTAATGTCTTCACACACACACTTTACTAACTGTGCATACACTTGTGTGACCTAATGTCTCACTTGTGTGACCTAATGTCTTCATACACACACTTTACTAACTGTGCATACACTGGCGTGACTTGTCTTCACACACATACATTTTACTAACTGTACATACACTCGCGTGACCTAATGTCTTCACACTCACACTTTACTAACTGTGCATACACTTGCGTGACCTAATGTCTTCACACACACACACACTTTACTTACTGTGCATACACTTGTGTGACCTAATGTCTCACTTGTGTGACCTAATGTCTTCATACACACACTTTACTAACTGTGCATACACTGGCGTGACTTGTCTTCACACACATACATTTTACTAACTGTACATACACTCGCGTGACCTAATGTCTTCACACACCCACTTTACTAACTGTGCATACACTCGCGTGACCTAATGTTTTCACACACACACACTTTACTAACTGTGCACACATTTGCGTGACCTTATATCTTCACACACACACTTTACTAACTGTGCATACACTCGCGTGACCTAATGTCTTTCACACACACACTTTGCTAACTGTGCATACACTTGCGTGACCTAATGTTTTTTCACACACACTTTACTAACTGTGCATACACTTGAGTGACCCAATGTCTTCACACACACACTTTACTAACTGTGCATACACTTGAGTGACCTAATGTCTTCACACACACACACTTTACTAACTGTGCATACACTCGCGAGACCTAATGTCTTCACACACACACTTTACTAACTGTGCATACACTTGAGTGACCTAGTGTCTTCACACACACACTTTACTAACTGTGCATACACTCGCGTGACCTAATGTCTTCACACACACACTTTACTAACTGTGCATACACTCGCGTGACCTAATGTCTTCACACACACACTTTACTAACTGTGCATACACTTGAGTGACCTAATGTCTTCACACACACACTTTACTAACTGTGCATACACTTGAGTGACCTAGTGTCTTCACACACACACTTTACTAACTGTGCATACACTTGAGTGACCTAGTGTCTTCACACACACACTTTACTAACTGTGCATACACTTGAGTGACCTAATGTCTTCACACACACACACTTTACTAACTGTGCATACACTTGAGTGACTTTATATCTTCACACACACACTTTACTAACTGTGCATACACTCGCGTGAACTAATGTCTTCACACACACTTTACTAACTCGCGTGAACTAATGTCTTCACACACACATACTTTACTAACTGTGCATACACTTGCGAGACCTAATGTCTTTACACACACACACACACACACACACACACACACACATTACTAACGCCATATGTACGCGTCAATGTATGTGAGTATCGTTTCGTACACACAACAAACAGACGGATTGAAGTATACGCTAAAAAAAGCTACATCTTAGGATCTAACAATCTTCAGGGGTCTAAAATAGTTCAGTATTTTGTTAACAAATGCAATTTTTTTGGGGGGGGGGGGGGTGGGGGGGGGGGGAATTTATTATAAATGTAATTTTCTTTTAATATATGTACAATTAAATTTCTCACAGAACTTTTCTTATTTTATTAATATTGTTTTGGGTATATAATCCCGATCTTTTTTTTTTTTTGTTGTTGCTCTGACTTGTAGCCTGTTTAAACTTAATAAAATAATCATCTTGATATAGTCAATCAAAATCAATGATATTGGGTGTGTAAAATGAAGGAAAAAATTATGTTTTCATATGTAACTTGGAGCCTCTTAGCGGATTTTATATATATACTTTTATATATATATATATAAGTTAAAGGTTAAATGGCAGATACCAAAAAGCCGTACCGGGAGGGATTGATATAACAAGGAGTGGCTGTGAACTCTGGGCGCCACTCGGGACTCAAAGGGAAGGCAAGAAGAGTAGTTAACCAGATGACAACGGGTTCCATCAGTACGGAAACTTTTCGCTGTCTGTTGGGGAAGGAGACGGAGCTAATATGGGCTTGTCATCAGTGCTGTGATGTCGAAACATTAGCCAGATGAACCCAGATCTTATTTATTTCTCAAATTATCACCATTTCCGCTGTCTGTTCTTCTTTCTTTCCATCATCTGTTCCCGTCTTTCTGAATAAGAAATATCAATAAACAGACTACGAAACTAAAATTGCAGTAGCCGAGCTTGGAGCCCAGAGCTAGACACCTCATGCGTGTCTTTTGTGCGTGGTTGTGTAAAAAGAGAGAACCTTTGGCACGTGGGAGGTAGACATCAATGGTGCAACCAGACATCAGGTTAGTCAGTTTTAAGTGGACGATCCACGAAAGCCAAACACATATGGTGGAGATATGTGCGGTTGTAGGCCCGTGTTTGTTGTTTCCTGTGTGCCATGTTATACAAATCAGTATTTCTGTTGAATGCTGGCCTCTCTATTTATGCTACATTTTGTTGTTGCTGATGCAAATATCATCATCATTATCGTCGTGATAATTACCACAGCTATAAACTTATCCCTCACATTACGACCGATTATCGACACACCCGCCCCAATATAGGACATTTTTTTTAATTTGAAAGTTACCACCACGAATATTATACCTTAGCGATTGAACGGGGTGTCTGGGATTTGTACTGGGATTATCTTATCCAAAAGGTGGCACTTTGTGTCACCTGGTGTTTATCGCTAGTTGTGCGGTCCTGATGGGGTTTGAACTTTACTCACTCATCCTCCGCCACGCTCTACGATTCAGTCTGCTGTCTCTTAAACGATAACAACGCAGTATAACACACTGTACGATAACACTATACCACACATTTCGATAACGCTATAACACACATTATGATGGCTTTCATAAGAAGTAATAACTGAACTGAATCTGAAGCAGAAGAGAAGGCATAAAGCCAGTCTACTATCAATGAGCTAAGAAGCTCTTGAACCTGGGAAATCAGACACTTTGACCCCCAGTAATTGTTTAGGGGTTGTTTAGTGCTTCCGTCTCTAACCCTAGAATATTTTACAATGGGCTACCCCCCCCCCCGCCCCCCTCCCGCCCCCTCTAACCACTCTAATTATGTATGGTTCTTGCTTTTATTTAAAAGTATTTTTTAAATCCATTTTATTCGATTTACCCGATATTATTGTATTATTGTAGTTATTTGCCATTTAGCAAATAATAATGATAATAATAATAATAATAATAATAGGGTTCTTTTATTCTAGTTCACCCTATCTCGGGGAATCCCGAGAAGTCCAACAGTATAGGGGTGTTAAGGTCTGAAATGAACGCCAACTAACCCAAACCCTAATCCTAACCACCCCACCCCCCTTTAAAAAAAAAGTATTTGAATGTCCCAGGAACTCTCGGATTCTCCAAGGTGAGATGAACTAAAATAAAAGAAGCAATAATAATAATAATAATAATAATAATAATAATAATAATAATAATAATAATAATAATAATAAAAATAATAATAATAATAATAATAATAATAATAATTTTAGTGATATAAAATGTCTGAGAAAAGCAGTCAACATAACAAGAAAACACCATAAAGGAATTGAAAATATCATTAAAATGGTTGAAACAACACATGTAGTTAGAATTATTGAAAAACAAAAGACTAAAAGGGTTTGATCACCTGGTGAGAAGGAACCCGACGTCACCTGTTGCCAGAGCATACAAAATGAGAATAAAAACATCAGGAGGCAGAGAAAGACCAAGAATAACATGGATAGATGTAACTGACAACTTTTTGAAACTCAACGGTATCACGATTCAGCAAGCTAACGAGCGCGCACTATCGTGGAAACCGAACATTAGCCGTGCCTGCGATGCCTAACGGCATTAGGTGGAAAAAGACAACAGAGAGAATTTTTATTATTATTTTTGTTCACTTAAACAAGGCTTACACAACTTGGGCCCTCTTTTCTCTACTGACTGATTTTCTAACCCACAGGACATCACACAAGCGATAAACACCCGATGACACAATGTGCCACCATGTGGATGAGGATCACCTTGGAGAGATCCCAGAATCCGCGTTCAACCATTAGGCTATATTGCGGCTCCTGGCAAGAGCCAGAGTAGGGCTTCAAATAACGAAAAATTCCATCCTAAAAAGGATGGGGAAAATGTCGACTCTTCTCTCCACATCCCTAAAAAAATTATAAGGGGGTGAATCCTCCAAAGTTTTTTTCGCCCTGAACAGGTTTGCAGTACATGTATACCATGTTTCCAGAATTAACATGAACAATCAATAAACATGAAAGGTAATCGGCGGCTGTTAAATCAACCCGCTTCAATGATGATGGCTAAAACAAACATTATGTATGCATTTTGTTGGAAAAAAAAAAAAAAACACACGCCGCCAGCGAGACATTTTAGTTACATCGGCGTAGACAGCGGGCCTGTTTGCTGGTGAGTTGTAGTCGTTGGTGAGTATGGGATCACTGTAAAGTAAAGTAAAGTAAAGGACCCTTTTCCACGCCTTTATGCGTATAGGGCATATAGGGCTAGACCTATATTTTATAGACCAACGGCACAAGATGGGTGATGTGGTCAGCATCACGCCGGCCGCCTCTACTTCCCGGGACGGCACCCGGTACCCACTTAAGGCTGGGTCGACCTGGGAGCCAAGGTCATTTTTGAAGAGAAGTCCGGCTCCGCCAGGGAGCGAACCCACGACCTTCCGATCCGCGGCGCGCGTCTAGCCGCTCTGCCACGGCGACTCCCTTATGGGATCACTGGGTGAGGGTGTATGTTAATCAGTTAGTTAACCAGGTAGTTAGTTAGCAAGCAAACTTGGTAGTTAGTTACTTTGTTAGCTGATAGCTAGGTAGTTAGTTACTTTGTTAGCTATCTAGCTAGGTAGTTAGTTACTTAGTTAGTCAGATAGTTAGTTAGATAGTTAGCCAGTTAGTTAGTTAGTTAGTTAGCTAGTTAGTTAATTAGGTAATTAGTTAGCTAGGTAGCGAGTGAGTGAGTGAGTGAGTCATTCAGTCAGTCAGTCAGTCAGTCAGTCAGTCAGTAAGTCAGTCAGTCAGTCAGTCAGTTAGTCAGTTAGTCAAAGGTTTAGTTTGCTAGTTACCAAGTTAGTTAGTCAGTCTGGTAGTCATTTAGTCAGTGTCAGTCGGTTAATTATTAAACTGGTTAGCCAGTCAATCAATCAATAAGTTAGTTAGTTAGTTAGTCAGTCAATCATTCAGTCAGTTAGTTAATTAGCAGGCTAGCTAGTTAGCTAGTCAGTCACACAATCAGTCAGTTGATTAGATAGTTAGTCAGTTAATAAATCAGTCAGTTTTTTAGTTAGTAAATCAGTCAGTCAGTTAGTTAGTCAATCAGTCAGTCAGTTAGTTAGTTAGCTATCTAGCCAATCAATCAGTTATTTAGTTACTCGGTTAATTAGGTAATTAGTTGATTAATTTGTTAGTTAGTCAATCAGTCAGTTAGTTGGCTAGTTATTCAGTCAGTCAGTTAGTAAGTTGGTTAGCTATGTTGTGATTTAGTCATTCAGTAAGTCAGTCGGATAGTTAGCTAGTTAGTCAGTCAATCAGTCTGTTAGTAATTAGTTAGTAAACTAGTTAGTTAGTTATCTAGTTAGTCAGTGTGACGTGACGGGTGGTTTAAATGTTTATGTTGTTGAGTAGGGATGTTCCTCTCAACACATTTCTCTCCACCAGATAAACCGAACTAAAATCTGAGCTATGTTGCTCTCAGACAAAGTCCTGGATATCCAAGAAAACAGCCATATTGGCTCGTTAAGTATATTAACATTAGCTGAACTTGGTACCCACAAGAGAAAGCAAGGAATTTTAGATGTCTATCATACTAAATGAATTATTAGACAGGGCAAGTGATTCCTCCGTCATCTACCTTCTCCCGGTGTTTTTATGAATAATTAAAGAATTATTATATTCTTTGAGCCCCCACCAAATGGTATTCTATCTTAACAGTTTAATTAACCATGTAAGAACAGACATTTGGAATTTAACAAACTATGTAGTTTAAAACTTGACATACAGCTTTATTTACTACAATGAAATTCCCAGTTTGTTGATTTACACAAACAGTGACTGGTTAACGTAAAGAGGTTATAAGCGTCAGCGAGACAAACAGCTCCGGGGTTTAGAGTGGTATGATGATGGTGGTTTGTTAACGGAAATGATGTTAACTTATCTTATAAGCCTCTGACAGCCGTGAGGAACTGTCAAGCTTGTCCAACTCTTCCTTGCCTGTTTTCTGCCTGTTTCAGCTTATTCTCCACTTCATCCCCTCCTCGGTCTCCACCTCGTTCCCAGCTGGCCGAGTCTAACACTATGTAGTCTCTTTCATGGACTGATCGTCACATGGGCGCTGTAATCATGGAAACAAAACACATACGTGTAGTATCTTGACTTACACTAAGAATACATGTATCAATTAATACAACATATAATAATAAGATATAGCCCATCACTCCTCCTCATATTCCACATCCTCTCCAGTCTAGTCTGAAGGTCTTTTGTCTTACATGGGCGTCACATATCCTGCCTTTCCTCCAATGCTATGTCATGATAGTTGACTTTCTAAGTCTGTTGTCCGTCATCACTCAGACTTCCAACTGGCTGACATTGATATTACATGACCACGTGGAGCAGGTTATGTGCTGAAAACTCAAACAATTTATATGTGCACTCTGTCCTGAATATTATCTTTCAGTGACAGTAAATACTGTACACCCATCATTCTCCCCCTGGGGTTATAAATCCCCTGTTTAGGTGAACACATTAAGTGAGCACATGGTGGGCACACAAAACGTAGCATCATCCCTGCACATATGGGCATCATGGAAACAATATAATTACATTTCATTATATCAAATGTCATTGTTCACATCTTATTTTCTACACATGAAAACATACACTGAAAAACATGTGACACAAACATACAAGAAATAGGAATAGTTTAGCAGTTCCCCAACTGAGATACTGAATTCTCACAAAGAACTATTTCAAGCAGAATGTGCAGACAAATTAGGAAAAGGTAGTATAGACTAAGCTTAACTCCATAACCTATGTATACAAGATTAAAATTAATATTTTTTCTTACCTGGGAACTTCCCATTAATCGCCAAAACAGAATGCGACCGTAAAATTACCTTCACGTCGATCTGTGTTGTTTGCCGGCAGGCTGCGATTAATGACGGGAATTCCACAGGCTCGAAGTATAAGTATCAATCTATTGTCCAAATTAATCTCCTCCCTTTACTGGGTTCTGCCCAACCCTCAAGACGATGACTTAAGCCACGCCCCCGGAGTACCCAACAGATCGACTTGGCTAACAAGTGGCCTGTCAGTCAATTCTGGACTGACATCCCTAGAGCAAACATTCTTAAGCGCCCAAATCTAGTTTACACCGAATCTAACTGGCCGGTGTGAAAGACGGTCAGTGAAGCCATTGTGTTTCCTACGTGACCAAGATCAAGATAAAACATTCCTAATTGCCAAACACCTGTTCTCTCCAGAATTACACTGACGTGTTAAACTCCGACCTCCCGGCTCCACAATGTCTAGCGTCTACTCAATTCCCCTGTTCAAAAGGGCCCCGCTCAGTCTCTACAGTCTGGTCAGGAGATAACATTCTGACACTGGCATGAGAATAGAATTCCTAGCTACAGTGTAAAGTTTTAGGTAATATTACCCAAGGTTCAGTCGCTTTGTCTGGACTAAGGACTGGAAACGTTTAAATCAATACGGTTTAAAGTAACATTTGGTTTAAGGGCATAGTCTCGTGTCTCTCAATAACCAGAAGAACTTATTACAAGTACTAACTTCTGGAATCACTGAGATCGTATCGTGACAGTCAGTCAAACAGCCAGTAACAGTCAGTTAGTCAGTTAGTTAAGTGACTAGGTAATCAATCAGTCAGTTAGTTAGTTAGCTAGCTAGCTTGGTCGGTCAATCAGTCGGTAAAATAGTTTGGTAATTAACTAGTTAGCTAGGTTAGCTAGGTGTTTCTTTAGTTAATTAGCTAGTTAGTTCGTTAGTTAACTAGTTAGTTAGTTAGCTAGTTAGATTTTTCGCTAGGTTGTTAGTTAGTTAGGTAGCTAGTCAGCTGGGTATTTTCTTTTAGTTAGTTAGTTAGTTAGTTATCAAGGTGATTAGTTAGTTAACTAGATGGTTAGTCAATCAGTTCACTAGGTGGTCAGTTAGTTAGTCAATACCTAGTAGTGATTAGTTAGTTACCTATGTGGTTAGTTACCTATGTGGTTAGTTAGTTACCTATTTGGTTAGTCAGTTAGCTAAGGGGTTAGTTCGGTAGCTAGGTGGTTAGTTAGTAAGTCAGTTAGTTAGCTAGTTATTTAGTTAGCTGGTTAGTCTGTCAGCTAATTAGTTATTTATCAGTCGGAGTTCTGACCTCACTGCCGACCAGTTACCCCGTAACTGTTCCGTTCCTGCGCCAGTAGACACAATATGTCCGCCACTGTCCCGTGTGAAAACTAGTGAAAAATTTGACACTTCCAGCAAATTCTTGAAGCTTGCACACGCTAAGGAAACAAATAGATAAGGCAGTTGGCCCACGTCAGAACTGCAGCTCACATTTGGCGCAAAGGTCAATTTTGAAATCCGGTATTACACCTGTGTGTGTGTGTGTGTGTGTGTGTGTGTGTGTGTGTGTGTGTGTGTGTGTGTATGTGTGCGCGCGTGCGTGTATGCGTGCATGTGTGTATGTTTTGAACTTTCGATATAAATTTTAAATAATTTAAAAAAAAAAGAACTGTCCCAATAAACCTTAAGTATTGGATAGATCTGCGGGAAAAGAAATAAAGACAACGCCAGAACATTCTTGGCATCCTAGTTCTTTCTTCTTTTCATGGCATGGAAGGGTGTGAAGTCAGTAAATAGGCATCAGAATGGGAAACAGATAGACTGAAGAATTGAGGGCGTTCAAGCGAAACCCTTCAACAAACGTTCGTTGTTGGGAGAGGCCAAAGTGTCTAGAGGAGATTCCATCCATGATATCAAAAGGACATGGTGGAGCGAGGTGGCGCAGTGAGTCATGTGTGACGTATAACAACACAACCGGGTGTTGACAATGATATTAAGGGTCTCTTACTTCACACAAACACATACATATACCTACCCACGAACTCTTGAACACACTCTCTACAAGCACAGTTTAGCTAGACCGAGACAAGTGTGGGATAAAATGAATCAGTTGTGGAATATGGCCTGCCAAAATGGTTTCACTGTCTCTATCCTGCGTGATAATTACCCGTTTTTGTTGTTATCTTATATGCAGGTAAGATTTTCTCACCTGGGACAGGTAAAAATCTGTTATGTCTTCTTTGTATTTTTGTTTTTAAAATTCATACGGAGTGTTTTTTTTTCTTTACCTCAATAATCAATGTCGGCTGGTGCTAACGATCGTATCATAGACAACCGCTGGCTAGGCCAGGAAAGAGGGAAAGAGAAGGTATAAGAGAAATAAGGAGATAATGTGTTAGTGAGAGAAAGAGAGAACAAGGGAGTGGGCAGAAAATAACATAAGAGAGTGTGAAGAGGGAGAGACAGAAACGGATGGGAGAGATAGAAGAGAGAGAGAGAGATAGAGAGAGAGAGAGAGAGAGAGAGAGAGAGAGAGAGAGAGAGAGAGAGAGAGAAAGTGTGTGCGTGAAAAAGATGCGGAGAGAATGTTGAGTGAGAGAAAGCGAATGTGGATAGAAACAGCCAGCAGAAAAAGAGAGAAGGAGAGAGAGAGAGAGAGAGAGAGAGAGAGAGAGAGAGAGAGAGAGAGAGAGAGAGAGAGGGAGTATGGACGAGTTATAGAAGTGTGTGTATTTGGGAGAGAAAAAGAGAGTGAGAGTGAGAGAAGAGGATCAACTGGTGACAAACACTCGTTTAACGTCTTTCACGGCAGAAATAACAATTGATGGCGCTGAAGCGATTGTTGCCAAGACTGTCAGTAAAACAAGATAGAGACAAAAATATGAGCAGGTATAAACTTGAAAACGGATCAGAATAAGAAAAATGCTGTACTGAGACCGATCATAGATGTATAACTAAACTATAACATCATTTGATAACTTCAACATAAACGTATGTTTGATAAATCTGATGATTTTCTTCTTATTTTGTCGTCCCACTTTTACCAGGTTATAGCCCAGTAGTTTTCTGTATTTGCTTTGTGCTTCTCGAGTGGTTTGGGTGATGGATTTGTTCAACTTTTTGCAGGTTTCTGCTACATCATTCACCCATCTTTTTCTTGGTCTTCCTCTCGCCTTCCTCCCACATGTTCTACTCTAAAATGTCTCATATGCAGTCTGGTGTGGCTGCATTCTCACTAGGTGGCCGAACCATCTCATTCTTTGTATCATCAGATTCAATGAGATTCAATATCATCAGATTGAATCTGAGGATACTGAGACGCAACCATACAGCTTCTTATAACAAATGCATTCCTCTCTCCGGTGGTCGGTGAAATGTTAACTTTTGTTTACCAGTCTCTTTTATCATTTGGCAATCTCTAAATGCTGGCATTTGAACAGTGAGCACTTGAGAAATATCAGGACTAAGAGTTTGGATGTGGGGAACTGTGAGGTATGTTACTGGGTTGATACAAGACTCGCTCAGCTGGAGCCGGTCTTGTTTGATATATGCGATCAGGCCAGCCGTCGGAAAAAAAAATTATTATGGGGGGCACTTATTTTTCTAGTGTTCAGGGCTAAAGGTGTTTAGGCCTTTTTTAAATTCACAATAATAATAATAATAATAATAATAATAATAATAATAATAATTATTATTATTATTATTATTATTATTATTATTATTATTATACAAATGTGCTGAATGGGTAGGGTGGCTGTAATATCTTGCGCTGAAAACAAACCGATCATCCTGTTAATATTTTGAGCTGAAACAGAACATCTCAAAAACAATCACTTCAGTCGACCTTCTTTTTCGCCTCTAGGTTACCCTAACCCGAACAGTTGTCACCAAAAAATAAACGAAACAATGTTCCCATTAACTGCACTGTGAAAAAACGCAACAATGAAAATTTCCATCAATACATTTAAGTCACTAAAAGTATCTAAAAATGTTCTGTTCTTGAGATAATTCCTTGATGTGTTTTTTTTTTTCGAGTACAAGTAACGTTTTCCGGCCCAGACACACCATCTTCTTCTTCTTCTTCTTCGCGTTCACCAGCTGTAAACTCTGGTGGAAAGTCTGGTTGTTCATCCACTTCTGGACTGCAGCCCTGTTCCAGAACCTGGGTGTTGCGTGTGCATCCATTTTACAGATCTGACTCATTTGTATGCAGACTGCTGGTTCCTTGCCTCTCAGGCAGATGCATTCCGACTTCGAAGGAAGCTCTCAATTAGTCGACTCTTACGACAATCTTTTGGGTAGGCAGTGGGTCTATTCTTGTTTTCCCTATAACAGGGCCTCGGAACCCACACGAGGCAGACACACCATGATTGGCCGATCATTCATGCTAGCTAACCTTTTACACGCGTGACTCTGTTTTTATAAAACAGGACATTTGATGTTTTTTTCCCCTTTCTCTAAACCTGATGGGGCGGCCAGGACAAACCTAAAAAAAAAAAAAAAACAGGACTGCCCCAGTGAAAACAGGATGTATGCTCACCCTTTAAATGGGAAATAATTATAATAATATATCTGAAGTTTGAAGTTTGAACAACGAATCAACATCATTGCACACGGATAGTAACCCAAAAGTGCTCCGTTTTTTTTTTCTAACTCAAGTCTGAGTCCGAAGAAACTCAGCACAATGCACCGGCGAGGATCCTGAAATACTTAAGGTAGATTTTTAACTACAAATTTGGCCTAGGCAGCGCCGTTAGGCTACTCTTTTCGATTTCCAACTGACCGGGGATTTTTTTTACGTGCGCAACAATGCACACGGGGGTTCGATCTCACTACCCAGAGACCAGGGGGGGGGGGGGGATAACTAGAAGTCCAAGTCCAGGTGAAAAAATCCCAGCACTTACCGGTGTTTGAATCCGAAACCTCTAGCACTCAAGGTGGACACCATGCATTGAGACCACGCAGCACCCCCCTCCCCCTCCATATATTTGAAATAATAGACCGTGTACAGTCAGTTGCTGGAAAAAAAGTTGATGCATAGATATGGTTAGGGGGACAACTTAGCCCCTCACAATATTTCATAGGGTTCCCCCGAAACAGTGTTGGCAAGACTCAGGGTGTCTAAGCCTCGAGCTCCTTAAACAGTGTTGACAAGACTCAGGGTGTCTAAGTCTCGAGCTCCTGCGCCGGTGTATGTGATGTGTAGGTAAAGGACCCCTTTTTCAAGCCATTACGGCATTAGGCATATCAGTCAGCCAATCAGCATGCCCTTTAAAGAACGTCACTCTCTTCAAGACAAACCTGGAAGTCTGTCCTTCGCGAACCAATTATCCAGCTGTAGGTGCTTTTATAGCTAGTGCATCTTTGTGGAGGTCGGCCCCTGCATCGTTTTTTTTTTAAAACTGCATCCTACATCATCATTCTGTCCAGACCACCACGGCACTTGACATGTTCAAAATACCCCAGCTTTTGGGAGAGCATGCTGTTTATGAGCCAGTTCTCCCTGATGTTCAAGTCATGCCGGATGTCAAATTTTTCTTTTTCTTGGTTGACGATATTCTAAAAAATTTTCTGTAGCCTTTTATCTGAAACGCTTTGATTGAATTCTTCAAATGGTATATTGTGACTTATGTTTTATAGTTTAATCGACACTTGGTTGGTATGTGACCCATATGACGTAGGAGCCTTTGCTTCCTGCACGAGTGACCGGGAGTGAAAAAAAAAATGCAGGCCTGAGAGCTTACAAGAAAAAGTCGACACAGAACCAATTCTAAATGTAAAGCAAAGATAGAAAATCAAATGGTTTCCCCACTTAGAGAGAATGCCTTGCGTCGCCATAGCTACCGTACAAGGCATACACTAAAAGAGTATAAGGTGTAGATCACGAGGTAGATCAAGAACAAGATGGAAAGATAACATCAGAGAAGCTTAACAACAGCCCGATGTATCTATGCTATATAATTTGCTGATTGGCAGTCTTTTTTCCCTCTCAGACTGATAATTTTCATGTATCTTGGATTGATACTTGCCCTAAATAAATAGTCCACATTTATAGTTGTTTTATTATTTTTGTGTGTGTCTTTATATTAAGCTAATCTGTTCCAACGGTTTTCACTTTCAACAACGACCCCGAGTATCAGTCTATGTAGGATCTTTCTGGTTTATTGCTGCAAGAAAGTATAATCCAGATAAAGAATGCTAGTTATATGACGGCCACCCGCAGCTATGGCTGGCATCTTCTCCTCTATATCTTATTATACGCTCACTGCATAATAAAAACAAATCGGCGTATAATTGTTAACATTGTACGTTCACGATTCATGTTGGAACAATGCCATATGTTACATCAAGGACAGGAGTAAGTAAAATCTTTTGGCCACACTACATCACTCTGCTCTATGGAATCTAAAAGAAGTAAACGAGCCAGAGGTCATCTGAAAACTATGTGCTTTATTTTTTTAAATATACACCTCAGCACACAAATATATATTTCAGCGGAAAGCGAACTTATAACGCAAAGATCATATAATTGTTACAGTTATTTCCCTTGTCGGGGTGCCTGTTCCCCCCCCCCCCCCCACCAAACATGAACTTAGATCCCAGGTCGACACCGCTTTAAATGTGTAGCAGGTAAAGTCCTGGGAAGGTAAGGCGTCGGCGTAATGTTGACATCACCCCTCGAGGTCTATACAAATTTAAGTCCAGCCTAATGTGCCCCATGCGCCACTGGCGTGTAAAGGGACCTTATTTGTTTGACATTTCCCTGTGTCACTTCTGGGGTCCTAGTTTTATGGGGGTTGGTGGGGGGTAGGGGCAAGCAGACCCACTTTCTCCCACCTCTTACGGGCATTTCGCAAAAGGCGACTATTTAGGCGCCTTTCCATCGAAGTCGGAGTTAGTCTATCTGAAAGGCGATGAATCAACAGTCTGCATAAAAAATAAGCCATATATGTAAAATGAATGTGCACACAAAACTCAAGTTCTGGAACAAGATCAAAGTCTAGAAGTGGACGAACAACCAAAACTTTCCGCCGGAGTTTACAGTCGAGAAATGCTAAGAATAGTTTGCACAGGTTCACAAACATCTTCACGATTTGCACCAGTGGCAAAAAACTGACGAGCCCTTCTCTTTCATTTTTCTCAACAGGTTCTTGGCCTTCTCCAGGAGCCAGTGATCTGGTGAGCACCATTCTTGTTGTCGCGCATGTGTTTATTGTGCCGATACATATTTGTTTTATAGGTGTATGTTTGTTTTATGGGTGCAGGTTTGTTTTATGGGTGCAGGTTTTTTGTTTTTTAATGCGGGGCTGGTTCCTTGTAGTTTATGCACATTTTTGTTTCCGTTTTGGTGCATGTTTGATGTGTTGTTGTATGCTTCTGCTGTTATGGCTGTATTTGTGTGGTGTGATCTGTTTCTTGACTTGTTGTTATATACCTGTTGAGGTTTGAGTATATGTTTACCTTGGTAATTCCACACACACACACACACACACACACAGTCACATACACATATACAAATTTACATGCACACAAACAAATGTGAAGATACACAGTCACACTCATATAATATACACACAACCAGTGATTCTGTGAGCATGATCCGGCGGATCGAGGCAGACTACATACGCAGACAGTGGGTCGAGTCATTGTAAAACTTCTGTGTGTGCAGTTACCTTGATATTTGTCCCAGGATATGCAGGTGTTGTTGGCAGTAAAAGAGCTGAAAGACTGGCAGATCCGGCCTGTATTGTCAATACCCCTAGAGCAGTGGTCCCCAACCTTTTTGAGGTAGCACCCCCTTGAGTATTAGACAAGGAACCCCCCTCCCCTTTTCCCATGCTCCTCATAAATATTGGTCAGAATATGTTCTTGTCAATAATTAAAGAACTTTTCGCCGGAGTTTACAGTCGGTAAACGCGAAGAAGAAGAAGAAGAGAAGAAGAAGAAGAAGAAGAAGAAAAAGAAGTGCTTATGCTATCATACTAATTATATTTTTAACAGTAGATATACAAACTGCTTATGCCAAAAAAAAAAAAAAAATTGTCTTAGGCTGTTTTGTTTTATATATGGCGGCTTGCTTGCTGTCTGCTTATCAGGCAACACTAAAAAGTTTGCCAAATCATAGATAAAGGTTGCCTCTTTGGATTCCATACTTTGCTTCATAGGTGGCCTTTTTGTCTTGGTCATAATCAAATCAGTCTCATTACCTAATTGTCGGACCTTGTACATATACATAACCACAAACAAATGTATATACACACTTACTTGAGCGTTTACTGCCTTATTTTACCACTTTTTAGAGCAGTATAGGACACTGAATTTCGAAGCCTGATAATTCCTAGCCGTATGTTAAGGTAGAGGGTGGTAAACACACTGCGGTGTGGCCAACGCAGCCATGGGGACCGAGTATCCGCCGGGATAAGTGGACACCTCTGGGGTGCCCTCTGCTGTTAGCGGGAGCATCACAGAGCAGGCACTCACTTGCCCTAGCAATCGAAAAGGTTGCTGAAGGCTGAGGACATGGTCTAAAGCCATGTGGATGTGGAAAGCAACGGAAAGCTACCACATTACTATCCCAAGAAACTCATCATGGAAGCCAAAAATTAAACTCAAAGATCTGATAGTGAGGTCTACAGGCCAGGCAGATCACAAACGCGAACTGGGGAAGAGAACGATGGCAGAGCAAGTAAGGGTAGTTGTGATGACGGCCTTTAGCCCGACGGTTCTACAACAGAAAACTCTGTCACCGCTCTAAGGAAAACTTTAAAGTGAGGAACATGGAATGTCAGGAGCATGTATCAGGGAAAACTTAGCATTGTTGGCAGAGAATTAGAAAGGAATAAAATATATATACTAGGAATTTCTGAACATAGATGGGCGGGTCAAGGCCATTTTGTGACTCAAACAGGAGATACATTTGTTTATTCAGGAAAGGAAAAGAGTGGTTTGAGCGGGGTGGGTTTTCTGATGACAAGGAAAGTTTTTTCATCACTTCTTGGATATAATCCGATCAGCGACCGAATTCTCACTGCCAGACTCAAGTCCAGGAAAAGAAACATCACAATTATTCAAGTCTTTGCCCCAACATCTGCATCAGAGGAAGATGAAATTCAAAACTTTTATGACAGTTTAGAAGAGACATTAGAAAGGGTAGAAAAAAGAGATATTATAATCATCATGGGAGATTTTAATGAAAAAAATTGGCTGAGGTAGAATAGAGGAAGAGGAAATAGTCAGAGGCGCATTCGGCATAGGAGACAGAAACGAGAGTGGGGAGAGACTGATCGAATTCTGTATAGAAAAGAATGTGTGTATTACCAACACACTATTTAAACAACACCCAAGAAGGCTCTACACCTGGACAGATGGAAATAGCAGGAACCAAATTGATTACATTTTAATACAACAAAAAGGGAGGACATGTATAACATCTACAAAGACACTCCCTGGAGCTGACTGTGACACTGGTCACAAACTTCTTGTTGCAGAGTTTAAAATAAAACTGGAAAAAAAGTGTTGAAAGGGGCTAAGCCAATACGTTTTGATTTGAGTAATTTGCCAAATGATTTCAGCATTGAGGTTGGAAACAAATTTGAGGCGCTAATGGTAGTGCAGGAGGATATGACACCTGATGAGTTGGCTGATGAAACAAGAAGCATCATCATCACAACAGCTCAGAACATGATTCCTAAAAAACCACACAAGAAACAGATTGATTTACATTTCTGAAAAAAACTTTCAAGCTGATAGAAGAAAGAAGAAATTTGAAGCAAGTAGGAACAGCAGATAAAAAATAGCCATGCATATAGGAACTACACGAAAGAAATCAGAAGAGCTATCAGAGGAGATAAAAAAACAATTTATTATAAATACCTATAATAGAATTGAACAACTCCAGATGCAGGGAAGAGACAGAGACATGTTTAAAGAAATTAAAACATTGAAATACGAATTCAGGCCTTCTTTACATGTAATAAGTGATAAAAACGGTAACACATTAACGGAAATCAAAGACATATTAGAAAGATGGAAAGAATACTGTAGAGAAATGTATGAGGATGAGACAGGTAATTCAAAAACGACTTGTGAAAGTTATGAAAAAGAACCAGAGCCTTTACTGGATGAGGTACGATCAGCAATTCACAGCCTGAAGAAAGGAAAGTCACCAGGTTGCGACGAAATACCAGCAGAACTAATTCAAGCAGGAGGAGAGGCCAGCGTCCGAATCTACTATGCACTGTGCTCGAAGATCTGGAACAGTGGCATTTGGCCTAAAGCTTGGAAAATAACAGTCTATATCCCTCTCCCAAAGAAAGGAAATCCAAAACTATGCTCCAACTACCGTACCATCGCATTAATAAGTCATGCTAGCAAAATCCTCTTACGAATTATCATGAAAAGGATTGAAAGGAAATTACAATATGAACTAGATGAAGCACAAGTGGGTCTCAGACAGGGTAGAGGAACTAGGGATCACATATTTAATATGAGAATAATTTTTGAAAAATGCAGAGAATACAACAAAGACCTTTATGCTTGTTTTATTGATTATAGCAAGGCATTTAATTGTGTCCAGCACCACCAACTATGGACTATTATGAAAAGTATGGGGTTTCCAGCGCATTTAGTGCAATTAATTGAAAATCTTTATCATGAACAACAAGCAGCCATCAGAGCAGCTGGTGAAACATCTGATTGGTTCGAGGTGCAAAAGGGGGTGAGGCAGAGGTGCATTCTCTCACCATACCTATTCAATATATACGCAGAAAATATAATGAGAAATGTCAAAAATGACCAGACTTTTGACAGTTATGATCCGCTCAAAATTGGTGGCAACCCTATTCCGGAACTCCGCTACGCAGATGACACAGTCCTCCTTTCGAACAGCGTAAAGGGAATAGAAAATGTAATATTGTCCGTCCAAAAGCACAGTGAAGATCAAAATCTGTTCTTGAATTTAAAGAAAACGAAAATAATGTCCACAGATAAAACTGGCTGTCACCCAAAAATAACAATAAATGATGAAGAAATTGAAAATGTCACAAACTTTGAATATCTAGGCTCTATAATAAACAACAATGGAGACTATTCGACAAAAATTAAAAGGAGGATGACCATAGCAATGCAAAGATTGAACAGCCTTAAAAGTCTATGGTTAAGCACCAGCAAGGAGATAGAAATTATAATTTTGAGAGCATGCATCTTCCCTGTGGCTACATACGGATGTGAGTCGTGGACTATCTCTCAGTCCTTAAGAAAGAGAATAGGGGCTTTTGAGCTGAAATGCTATAGAAAGATTCTCAGAATATCTTGGACAAAGAAGATGAGAAATATTGACGTCTTGAGGGATCTGAACATCAAGGAAGATTGGCTAATAAACAGCATCCTTTCTCGGAAGCTGAAATATTTTGGTCATATCAAGCGCCACGACGGATTGGAAAAAATTATAGCAGAAGGCATGGTACCAGGAAGGAGGGGCAGAGGCCGACCGACACGAAGATGGGCACAGGATATAAGTGACTCCTTGAGTGTGAAAGTTCATGAGAACTGGCAAGAGACCGAGTTTCTTACAGGCAGACTGTGGTGAGAGCGACGTTCTGCAAAGGACCTGCTACGTGAGCCTGCAGAATAGGATTTTATCTGTTATTGTTCCTGACAGAAACAAATTTATCTTCTGGTCGCGTATTCGAACTTGGGTCTCCCGCGTAAGACATTCCACCCCGCGGCACCCTCACCACCCGTTACTTCCGCACCATTCATGGCACCCACATCACGCGCGGCACCCACACGACACCAATTTATCCATACAATCCCGCGGCACCTACGCCACCCACCAGTGATAACAGGGGCAAAGCAACCTGTGCTAACAACAATAATACACTACGACATGCTTGAACACCTATATATCGCAGACTAGCTACCACTAAACCCATGTCCCACTGGCACCTAATTTCGAGACACCACACTCGCTCCCTTTACTGTAATTATCCCATTGTATCATAGGTCCTGACCCCTCGATGACCCTTAAATCATCTTAGCTGACACACCAGCACGTTTTTGTTGTTGAAATGTTTGGATTTGAACGCCTATGCATTTGTATCAGGTTAATTCGACGATAGTCTGCCCAGAGCCCGCCCATATACACACTAGCTCACTTCTGATTGGTAGTTCCTGAGCCGCACGTCCTTCGCACACTGCTACGGGGGGGGGGGGGGGGGGGGGGGGGGGGGGTTCGCAGTGCCATTCATATCGCGTGTTGTATATTTCAGTACGCCAGCGCTTTTAACACTACAAAAACATGGACAAACTGGGTCTAACACAACTCCCTAGAGAGTGCTGCAAACTATGTCACAGGCATTCTCTTTCTCGGAATGAAAATGTTGATGCAAGACATAGCAGAAACCAAAAATTATGCCGGGCACACCCATGACCTCCAGAAAATTGGACAAGCCCAGCAAAGTTGTCAATGAAAACTGACCTAATTTGTTTGGGGAGACTGTCGAACTAAATTTATACCACTGTCTTCGTCTTCCCTTCCGCTTTTACTGCGTCGGGTGTCAAGGAAGATACAAGGTTCTGGCTATAGCCCTTCTAGCGGCCTCGACCATAGACCATTCTGATTTTTATCTCCCCTGATCACTGTTAAACCCTTTTCACAGAAAAGCACCCAAATATCCGTGTATTTTGATACCTATTTATTTCTGTACATATGTCTCTTTATACAAAGGTATTATTACACCTATGTATATCTGTACCTGTTTAATTCTATACTTTGGTAATTATTTACCTTTCTTTGCCTGTCTCTCTCTTTACTTGAATACCTAACCTATACAATCACCTGGGAGCTGAGCTAGATGTGTGCTGTGTAAATGAATATATATTTTGACGTGGAATATATTCCAGGATTGAGACCTGTATCCAGCTGTCCCAGTTAAAAAAAAAAAAAAAAAAAGCAGACATTTTGATCTCCTATGCCTGGATATTGTTACCGATGTTGATAAGCAGGAGAAGAATTCAGATGACACTGAATGGTGTTCAGTAATGAGCTATAACTGGTAGCATATTGAAGAATTTGTTCTGCTTGGTTTGTGGCAGATTGGATCCATCACAGCTTAGCTGTTGGAATTAAATATGACAGTGTGATAAGAGACACATTGCTGTTAATTTTTGAGGTTATTTTCTCTGCGTGTCTGTCCATGTCTGTCTGTCTTTCTTCTCTCTTTGTCAATCTCTTCCCCTTACTGACTGTTAGCCTTGCTTATGTTACATTCTTATTTGTGTGTGTTCACCTTGTAGGTTTTGTTGTTGTTGTTGTTGTTGTTGTTGTTGTTATTGTTGTTGTTGTTGTTCTTCTTTCTTCTTCTTCTTCTTCTTCTTCTTCTTCTTCTTCTTCTTCTTCTTCTTCTTCTTTCTTCTTCTTCTTCTTCTTTTTCTTCTTCTTCTTCTTCTTCTTCTTCTTCTTCTTCTTCTTCTTCTTCTTCTTCTTCTTCTTCTTCTTCTTCTTCTTCTTCTTCTTCTTCTTCTTCTTCTTCTTCTTCTTCTTCTTCTTCTTCTCCTCCTCCTCTTCCTCTTCCTTCTTCTCCTTCTTCCTTAAGCTTTTCCTCGAATTCAAAACACCAATATTCGTACCACAGTATACACTTCTCTACTACTTTCATTCTATTATGCCTAAATCTGTGATACTAATCCAATTCCTACTTAGTAACAGAAAAGCAAAACAAGAGAGAAAGTACTGCCAGTTTGGCTTATTGGATTTGAAAGACGGGACCAGTTATCTCTCTGGCCAGAAATAGCTGACCATTTGGACCCTGTGGATATAGCAGGATACACAGGTTTATAGCTAATCGTCTTTCTTAGTACACTGCTGTCGGCAATCTCCTGGCCAGTAACCTGTGCGCACTCAGTTTACCTTGTCAAGTGGAGATGAATTTATACATTTATGGATGGGTAGATGCACGTCTCGACAATTAGGATGATTGTCTTGAACAGTTTGCTCGCCAGTGGCACCTCGAATATATGGCTTTCATATTCTTATAATAGTCCCAAATACATCATCTCATGGCAAAACTTTAGGCCAAGAGAAACATCGGCGCTAGCCAAACTTTACGGGTCGTTGAGTGAATTACATAAGATGGTGATGTTCATACTAGAGACAACAGATATAAATAAACTATTTCAAGCAAACGAAAGAAAAAGAAAAATATTCTTATAGATCATTTTAACTGAAAAACACTTAGGCATTGGCGGGCTGTCGAGGGTCCAGCGACACTGAACTAAAATAAGTCTCTTTAACCCGTCAGTCCCACGCTATTGCTGTTTCAATTTATCTAAAGGTTGTGCATTTTATAATAACAATCTTTGAGTCTTAATGAGTTAAAATAAAAGCTGTATGGCATGCGAAGTTAAGTTATTTGGGATAGAATGGGTTAATAGAAAGGATTAATGTAGCAGAAGAGTTTGACAACAGAAATAAGACACCAATGCACTGTGCAGAGTAATCAAACAACGCACAACTATTGTAATGACCTTTTAAACAATAATGTAGGTCGCATAGCCTTCACACGACGTTGCAGAACCAACCCCAGCAACTTTTGGCTGTAATTTTACGAGGCGATTTTACGTTCTGTAGCGTTTACCATTTCCATGGTTTGTTTGTTTTTGTGAGCAACAATACGCAAATTTGTTTTCGAATTGTTGTTTAAAAGAGAGTGGAAAACAACAACGTAATTCATAATTTGTTTGATTTATACTCTGATATCATGCAAGCTAACACACTGCAATGGTTGAGGCATATAAAAGGAATGGCAGATACCAGGAAAAAAAAAAAAAAAAAAAAACTACACAAAAGAACTGGGTGGGAGTAGGCGACAAGGCAGACCAAGAAGTCGGTGGAGAGATAATATACAGACGGACTTAATAACATCAAGTTACCAGCTAAAAAAAAAAATCAAATCACAGAGATGAATGGAAGCGGGTGATATCTAAAACAGTGGAGTTCTAGAAAGAAAAGAAGAACAAGAAGAAGAAAAAGAAGAAGAAGAAGAAGAAGAAGAAGAAAAAGAAGAAAAATAAGAAGAAGAAGAAGAAGAAGGAGGAGGAGGAGGATGAGGAGAAAAAGAAAAAGGTAAGTGACGTTCAACCACACCAGGACCGCACACTAATCGATTATCACCAGGTGACACAAAGTGCCACTATTCAGAATAGAACCCCCGGGCACAAGTCCCAGAAACTCGGTTAAACCATTAGGTTATATTAGAGCCCACGACTCCTCCCATATTAGAGTGGAGTTTGAGAAGAAGAAGAAGAAGAAGAAGGTAGGTAGTTAGGTAGTTGTACCCCACCAGCATATCACACAAGCCATAAACATTCGGGGACACAAAGTGCCACCATGCGGATGAGGATCACCCGTGGAGAGGTCCCTGAAACCCCTTTCAGCCGTTTAGGCCAAATCCATGGCTAGGCCATATTTATGGCCCGGGTATATTCAGGGCTCCCGGTGAAAGCCAGATGGGTCTGCCCGGGCTGCCCCCCCCCCTCCCGTCTGCCCCCTCCCCACCCCCAAAAAATGTGCATCTCACGAGAGGACGACTATTATTAAAAAGAAGAATAGAACGAAAAAGAAAATTAAACAGAAGAATGTTACAATATTCGGGTGTACAAATGAATTTTACTGCCTTCAGATTAAGAATGTAGACAGCTGATCCTCACCAGTGCTCAAGTTGTTCGTATTTTTACTGCAGTACTCCTTTAAAAGGCAATCTTGATTTACCATCTTGATTTACGTCCAACGGGCAAAAGCCGACCACAACACTGCCTCAACGTGCAAACTGCATTACAAAAACGACAATCGACTTTTAACCAAGGGGCGTGTTCGGAAAGTGTATATTTGTCATTTTCCAGCCAATAAACCGCGAGAGAAATCTCATTACTAAAGTTTTGGTCGGTTCCTTGGTATTAAAAAAGTGTAAAACTTTTGTTTAAAGAATTTAGTAGCGACTTTGAGGACGCCGGGAAAGAAAAACCCGCTTTCACGTATCTTTGCCATAAGCGTTAAAGATCAAAAAGCAATTGTTTCCCCTTTTCCCCTCGGGGACATACGAACCGTTATTTGCTTGTTAGCGGCTGGTGATTGGAAATTTCTGCGTAGTTTGGGCGGTAAATGCAATCCGGCATTGATTCGGAAATGGGATTTCCTGCAGCTTACCACGGGCCGACGGCCCCCCTCGGGCTGTCTCTTGGGACGGATGAAGAAGTCAGAGCGATGCGTTGTCTTTAGTATCGATATGTGGGTTATATATTTCCATTTGTACGATTATTGGTTTTCTGACTATCTCTAGCCCATGTTTTAACAGTTCATGCTTCATCGCTGCCGTCGTCATAATTGTTATCACAGACGTCGTTTCCAATGTGGGTTCCGGGACCCCTTTGGAAAAAAACAGGGGGGGGGGTAGAGCCTGAATTGACAGGCAACTAATTAGGAGCTAGGAAATAGGATGTGTTTAACCGCAAAGCATAAATATCGCAGTCTAGCTGTCAACCACAACTTAACATGCCAGCAGGAAAATGAGAAGGAGGAAAAGAAGGAAAAGGAGTGGGCAAGATATAATAATAATAATAATAATAATAATAATAATAATAATAATAATAATTAGAAGAAGAAGAAGAAGAAGAAGAAGAAGAAGAAGAAGAAGAAGAAAAATAAGAGGCAGAAGAAAACATCTAATATACCATTTACAGTAGAACCTCGTTTAACGAGCACCTCTCATAACGAGTAATTCGCATAACGAGCAAAACAAATTGTAAAAAAAAAATGACTTGCTAACGAGCGACGTTTCGCATAACGAGTGGCGAGGAGAGGGGAAGTCCCGAATTGTGCGCATGTTACATCAGTCTGTGTTTAGCACTCGTTCCAGTAGCATCGTAGTGTCGCTTGTAATCACACATTTTCTCAAACTTGTGTTATATTGTGATATATGTACATGAATCCCCCAGCCTAAAAGATGACATCTCTGAAGAATTGAGTTCATCTAGATCCAGTTTCTGCCTCCCAACACCACTCCGTTACTCCAGCCCATGGACCAGCAAGTTGTTTCTAACTTTAAGAAGCTTTACACTAAAGCACTCTTCGAGCATTGTTTTTTTGGTGACTGAAGGGGCCAACTTGGAAAAATCACTTCCACATCGTGGCCTGCCTTAAGATGATCGACAAGGCGGGGGAAGGGGTTACCAAGAGTGTCGTGAAATGATAGCCATTACGCATCGGTCTGTAAGGCTGATAACCTGTCTTACCTGTAATCTGCACAAAATTCAAACTTGGACTCGCCCAGAAATATATAGTCCCTTAGATCTATATATATAGGCCTTTATTGGACAACATTATTATGTCTACCTTTTCTGGTTACTTTAACTAAACTCCACTTTTAAATGTATATATCTTCAATATATATTAAGGGAGTTATTTGAGGTTTCGTGGAAACCGATTTACTCCTTGCCCAAGTATACAAGGGACTTCTTTTGTTACCAACGCCTGAGGTGTCTAAGTGACGCTATTCTCTTTGCCAGCTTCTCAAGCGTCCAGACGTGTTAATCTGTGCCTGTATAAATTTCATTTTTCAAGGGCAATCTGGAATGTCTCAGTTTTTACATATGCTTGGGTAAGTTAATTATAGTTTACGAGTACCTAAAAGGATGTCTGTAAAGTAGTCACTGCTGTAGAGAGATCAGTATCGGCTGTGTGATCACACTTAGTTCGACCGTTCTTGATCGCTAGAGTAGCGGATTCGTACGTAGATCTTCCACTGTACAGACTAAATAGCTTATGCCCTCAATAAACCACCCATACTGATAAAACTTAATACCCTTACAAGTATGTACGTTTTAAACTAACTAGAGAATCTGTACATACGAAATGGGGACAGAATTGGGTCAGGACTTTGTTAATCAAAGTATGTGTGTGTTTGACCCAGATCAATGAGTGCTAGGGCGAGCGTTGGGAAATCTAGTGAATGCAGGTACTGACAGTAAATATTGGTGTCTGTGTGCAGAGGGAGGGGAGAGAGAGAGAGTGATATATGTGTTAGAACACTTTATCTATCTCCACTGTATATCTGACTTGCCTTCTCTTGCACTAAACAGACAGATGAATATAGGAGACTTATGTCTCTTGGTCTGGAGAGGCTATCTGAGGAATGAAACAGGAGAGCAGGGGGGAGTCAGCAGATGGGGGTTGATGACTGATGCTTGTTCTGTCTTTCCTGTCAAGATGTTACCCTCTTGGTGATGACTAATGTTGAGTTATTTTCTTGACAGGATGTACCTTTTGTGAGGAGCTGACAGAAGATTCACAGTTCAACCTACACCCACTAACTATTACCAAGCAGTCAATTAAACCATCACCCACTTATTATCACCCAACTACCAATTGAGAAGACTGTCCTCCTCAAGATGGGGTACAATATAACCCAAACATCATCCAGTGCCAGAGCATGTGCGTAACTCAGGAACAGTACTGTGAGTTACTCGTGGGAGCAGGTGCTGTGTGCCTATCCAGTTGCTGTGTGCCTATCCAGTTGCTGTGTCCTCTATGGTGAGGTACTCTCTGACTATTTGATCCAGTGGAGCAGAATTTCCAGAATCAAAGACAGTCGAATCGTCCGGCGCTGAAGGAGGCATCATAGACAGAAAGGATAAAAGCTAAGTCTGATGCTTCTTCATGTGCTGTTGTTTTCCTCACAGCTCATGTATTTCCAATGATGACATATAGTCACCTCCAGGACCGGCTGTCTGTATAGTTTCCTTGGGATCTAGACATTAGTGCTGAGATTCTTTCACTGATAGCTGGAATTCACTTCAATTGTTTTTGTACAGATATTATACTAAATACATGCATTCATTTTCATGGCTGACTTAGGTTTCTCTATGTCACCTTCTTAAGTGTTTAGCAGTTGTATGTGTATGTATCTTCATTATATGTGTTAACATGGTTATGATAATGAACTATCATAACCTGGGGGCTTTCTTTAGTAAGTAGTGGGGGTGTCCAGCTAAGTGTGCCTAGAAATATTGTATTTATATACTGATATATTTTGTAGTGCCAATACTTGAGTTGCCCTACTCCAGAGATAAGTTGAGCGTATATTGGCCACGGGGAATCCCTTAGACCAATACGAGCCAAACGACTCAACATAATTATCTCTGAGTGCTGTTGGTTCTGAAGAAGAAATCCTTACATTAGGCACGCGACAGGAGTGATATGTGACAGAACAACATATCCCCAAAAATCTGGGGTCTCGTCCGGGATTGTTTTTGTACACTGTTCAATCGTTAAATTTTCTGGTGATCTTGGCCAGGAGTTGTTCAGTGTTTGTTTTTTGTTAACACAGTTGTGACCATTCTGGGTCAGTTCTTAGAGTATACTCCTAGGAGTGATTTGTAATCATTGTGGTGTTTTGTGGTGTTCAAGTACATTGGGTTAGGTACAACCTTGGTTGGTGGTGACAATTTAATCTATTGTTGATTATATTTACATTGTTGGTGACAAAGAGAACCCTAACTTCTGGTCGGAAGAAGCTTTGGCCGGAGAGTGTCGTCGATTTGTGACTTTGAGGGGTTCGAGGCAGTACCTGTGGGACCTGTAATCAACGAGATTGTGTCTTCAGCCACTATCATGGGGTTGTAGGTGGATAATAGTGATATCGAAGAGCTTGTGAAAGAGCACAGCCAAGAGCTGACCACCCAAGAGCCTATGGAATTGCATTGTGTTTCACAGCAGGAAGTTTGGGAGGAATGTTTGTCAGAGAAGGAGGAGGAGAAGGTAACAGAAAAGGCAACAATCTTCTGGCGAAATAAGAGAAATGCTGAAAGCATGGCAAACTGTTGCATCTTACATTAAGAAGCAGCACCCTAATAAGGAAGTGGCTATGCGCGCTGCAAATTTATTTAATGATAATGTTGTGTCGCATTTTCGCCAAATTTCGAAGCGTCGGCAAAAACAAATATCTCTAGACATCTTTCTAGTAAAAAAAAAAAAAAAAAATAATTAGCTATATATCATAATTATTTCGACTTTTTTTCTGCAAATCCAATTCGCATTCTTGGTGGGTTCATTCCGCATTTGAAGAAAAGATAAAGATGATTCACTCTCCTTAACAATATGTATATAATTTTCTTTGAATAAAAGTTATACATAGCATTTTGTGAGTATTTTTTTCGACATGGAACGCATTATCGTATTTTACATTAATTTATATAAGAAAAATTGTTTCGCATAACGAGTGTTTCGCTTTACGAGTATGATTTTGGAACGAATTAAGCTCGTTAAGCGAGGTTCCACGGTATCTGGATACTAAAAAAAAAAAAAAAAATAGCCTCAGGACTTTTATATTAGTAGAGACTTTGCGGCCTTATGCTTTTTCCGTATTTTAGCCATGTTGTAAATTTTAAAAAAGTCAAATTAGCTGCCGCTTTTGGGAAATATTTGTATTAGATTATGTAACACTCGAACTGTAAATTGTTGCCAAACCGTAAATTAACACTCTAAAATCAGCATGTATCTAATATAATCTTACGCGAATTGTAAGAGCTAAATTCCATGTTCCTCGTGTCGGTGGTTCGTCTTTCACTTTCGGGCAATCTAATCTACTAGTTTTCCTTTAGAAGTTACCCCGCTTACGTTTCTGGCATCTGTATCTATGTACAGTTTCCCTCATTCTTGCCAGTCGCTGACACTTCTGTGTTATTATCATCACCTTACGGTATCTTTTTTAGTTTGTCTCTTTGTTGGCCTGTCTATGTTTCTCGTCATGCCATTTGTTGTGCCTTTCTCTTTGCTAACCTGTCTTTTTGTTGGTCTGTCTGTTCTTGTTTTTTTTTTTTTTTGTCTGTTTATTTGTCTGTTTTTGTGTGTGGCCTGTTTGCTTCTGGTATGTCTGTCTCAAAAAAGGTCAGTGTATTTGTTGTTCAGTTTATTTGTTGACCTGTCAGTTGCAAGTTGACCTGTCCGTTGCACGTTGACCTCTCCGTTGCAAGTTGACCTGTCCGTTGCACGTTGACCTGTCCGTTGCAAGTTGACCTGTCCGTTGCACGTTGACCTGTCCGTTGCACCTTGACCTGTCCGTTGCACGTTGACCTGTCCGTTGCAAGTTGACCTGTCCGTTGCAAGTTGACCTGTCCATTGCAAGTTGACCTGTCCGTTGCACGTTGATCTGTCCGTTGCACGTTGACCTGTCCGTTGCACGTTGACCTGTCCGTTGCACGTTGACCTGTCCGTTGCATGTTGTTTGTATTTCTAAAACAGGTATCATTTTAAGACTTTGCAGTTTATACTATACACACATGAGGCTTGTATTTTTTTTTCAGTTTTGCTTTTGTCCATCATCCCGTCTCTTACTTATATCCTGTGCCCATCTTCTTGCTGGTCGGCCCTGCCCACCTTTACTGGTACCATTCCTTCTTGGCAAAGAAGCATTAGGCCCAGTGACGGCGCAAATACCAGAACTATAGCCACGAAAGTGGCGCAAATAAACAGACCACAAATATAGCCAGAGACTGTTGGCAGCTTCGGCTAGCTAGCAGCAGGTTGAAAGTGGTTGAGTTTTTTATTTTTGCCTAAAAGGAATTGAAATTAGAACCTGCTGCTTTTCTTTTCAATCCATCGATGCGCTCGATATGACCAAAATATTTGTTTCTGAGATAAGATTATGTTTATTAGTCACAGGTCTTTGCTGTTCAGAACTTTCAGTATATCAGCATTTATGTTTCTCTTCGTTCATGGTATTCTGTGACTCTTTCTATTGCATCTCAGCTCAAAAACCCATATTTTCCTCCTTAATGACTGCTAGACAGTCCAAGACTTTCGATCACTTAAACGTTTCTTTAGGGGGGTTTTTATACACACGAGATCGTGCCAGAACTTTCTTCGAGTTCTAGCTCCAAATGGCAAAATTATTTTCGACCGAGAAACAAGAAACACACTGAAATTCTACTACATGTGAACATGGACTAGAATTGACTTGGTTCATAGACATAGTTTGGTGCTTTAGGTTGGTTGCTTTTAATGGCTTGGCGAGAAAGAACACACAGGAGATGATAACAGACGTACCCAAAGAAGAGCACAACATTCAGTCTAAATACCTAAAGTTGTGGCAGATCAGACCAGGCCCTGATCTTTGGAAAGCAGCTGGTCTGGGAGGGAAGCTGCCGGATCACAAGAGCTTGTTAAACTCAAGATGTTTCCTTTTATGTGATGTTTTCCTATGTTAATCATCTCATTATTCATTTCTTTGTATTTATTATTTCCTTTTAAAAATCATGATTTGTTTCTTGTTATGTTTCATTACTGATTATTTATTTCTTTGTGTTTTGTCACCCTCATCTTCATGTGACGATTTTTTTTTTTGTAGTGTCTTTCTTTCTTGTGTGGAACTCATACTTTCTGTCTTGTACTGATTACCTCCTTTATGTTAAACTCATTATTTATGTCTTATATTGTCTTCCTCCCTCATGTTCAACTCGTAAAGTGCGTCATAAATTGTCTTCCTCCCTTATGTCAAACTCTTAAAGTGTGTCTTATGTAGTCTTCCTCCCTTATGTCAAACTCCTATAGTGCTTCTTATGTGGTCTCGTCCCTTATGTCAAACTCTTAAAGTTTGTCCTAAATTGTCTTCCTCCCGATGTTAAACTCCTAAAGTGCGATGTTATATGACTCCCTTATGTTAAACTCATAAAGTGTGTCTTATATTGTCTTCTTTCCTGTATTAAACTATTGAAGTGTTGTCTTGTATTGTCTTCATTTCTTATAATAAACTCTATAAGTGTGTCTAATATTGTCTTCCTCTCTTATATTAAACTCATAATGTGTGTTTTGTATTGCCTTTCTGCCTTATGTTAAACATATACTGTGTTTTTTGTATGGTTTTTCATGCCTCATAATGTGTGCCTTGTATTGCTTTTCTGCCTAATGTTAAACATATACCGTGTTTTGTGTGTGTGGTATTTCATGCCTCATAATGTGTGTTTTGTATTGCTTTTCTGCCTAATGTTAAACATATACCGTGTTTTGTGTGTGTGGTATTTCATGCCTCATAATGTGTGTTTTGTATTGCTTTTCTGCCTTATGTTAAACATATACTGTGTTTTGTGTGTGTGGTATTTCATGCCTCATAATGTGTGTTTTGTATTGCTTTTCTGCCTAATGTTAAACATATACTGTGTTTTGTGTGTGTGGTATTTCATGCCTCATAATGTGTGTCTTGTATTGCTTTTCTGCCTTATGTTAAACATATACTGTGTTTTTTGTATGGTATTTCATGCCTCATAATGTGTCGTATATTGCCTTTCTGCCTTATGTTAAACATATACTGTGTTTTTTGTATGGTTTTTCATGCCTCATAATGTGTGTTTTGTATTGCCTTTCTGCCTTATGTTAAACATATACTGTGTTTTTTGTATGGTTTTTCATGCCTCATAATGTGTGTTTTGTATTGCCTTTCTGCCTTATGTTAAACATATACTGTGTTTTTTGTATGGTTTTTCATGCCTCATAATGTGTGTCTTATATTGCCTTTCTGCCTTATGTTAAACATATACTGTGTTTTTTGTATGGTTTTTCATGCCTCATAATGTGTGTTTTGTATTGCCTTTCTGCCTTATGTTAAACATATACTGTGTTTTTTGTGTGTGGTATTTCATGCCTCATAATGTGTGTTTTGTATTGCCTTTCTGCCTTATGTTAAACATATACTGTTTTTTTTTTTTTGTATAGAATTTCATGCCTCATAATGTGTATCTTATATTGCCTTTCTGCCTTATGTTAAACATATACTGTGTTTTTTGTATGGTATTTCATGCATCATAATGTGTGTCTTATATTGCCTTTGTGCCTTATGTTAAACATATACTGTGTTTAAAAAAAAATGGTATTTCATGCCTCATAATGTGTGTCTTGTATTGTCAGCCCTCCTGATGTTAAACTCATGATCTGTCTACCATAACCTCCACTATTTATCAGAACCATCTTAACATTCACACGTCTTCGGTTATTTATAAAACCCGTTAATTACTTCACCCTTGATCCTGTTTTACACCAGCGGTGGTGTACTTGCTGCAACCATGAACCGTGAAACAGGATTTCGCTGATCCCAATTGACGCCACGCAGAAAACGGAACCGCAGACTTGTTCTTGGCTCCAGAATGTGATCTGTTTGTTTATTCTCTTTTAATCTGCTGTTGCCAAACTGCCATGTTTTTGTGCATGTTTCTTACTTTTAGTAACTAGCTTAAATTATTTGCACCAAAGTGTTACATTAGAACAACGGTTCTTATACTGCAGTCTTTGCTTAACCAGTTGAAGTTCACAGAATATACAATAGTAGTTCGGTATACGTCAGCTTTAGTATATGTCCAACCTGGTACACGTCCTGTTTAGACGCGTAAAGTTTGCTTGGTATTCGACCTTCGTGTGGAATACGACTTGTTTGTTAGAATTTAAATGAGTCAAAGTAAACCTACTTCATTAATCAAGGAAATGTTTGCCAACTAAAGAATGTCAAAAAACTGGGCAGAAAAGTACCACCCCAACTAAAACCTAAACAAGCCGTAAGAGCATTGTTTGGAATGATCAGACAATGTTACCTTTTGGAAATATCCAGAGAGGAAGGTGGAAGGAAAGTTCTTTGGACAGGATTTTAGTAAATGTCAATCATTGTGATCCCCAGCTAGGTCCAAGTAAGGAAGAGAGAGAGAGAGATAGATAGAGAGAGAGAGAGAGAGAGAGAGAGAGAGAGGGAGAGAGAGAGAGAGAGAGAGAGAGAGAGAGAGAGAGAGAGAGAGAGAAACCTTCTTCCAGAATTTCACATTCCTAAAGTTTTATTTGAAGAAGACTCTCCTACGAAACAATAGCATCTCCTTCCCCTCCCTTCTCAGAGCCATGCTGGAAGGCACTCGACTTTTCTCACCGAAGTAAATTGAGGCTAAAGTTGCATTTACTTCATTTAAATGCTTATGTATTTATGTAATTTAATATAAGGCTGTGTTTAGATTATTTTTCCGTCGTGGGAGTTTCGGCGTCCCATTGTTGGGAAAACAAGAATAGACCCACTGCCTGCCCAAAAGCATGTCGTAAGATCCGACTAATTGGGAGCTTTCTTCGAAGTTGGAGTACTTCTGCCCGAGAGGCAGGGAACCAAAAGTCTGCATGCTAATTAGTCAGACCTGTGAAACTGATGTGCACTCAACACTCCGTTTCTGGAACAAGACTTGAGTTATGTTAAATCACAATCGACGTCTTTGCAAATTGGGCATCCGAATGCGTGCTCAGTCCTCCTATGCAGCAGCCACTTCAAGGTACCTCTACTGACTGTTCTCATGTGGAGTTTATTCTAGTATTTTCTGGACTAGAGTTCAAAAGTGGAGGGACACCATACTTTCCACCAGAGTTTACAGCTGGTAAACAACATGAAGAAGAAGAAGAAGAAGACGTAATTATGTTTTCTTCTTGTGGGAACTGATGAAACACGCTCTCTTTATTTCTTTTGGTAAAATCCTGTTTGGTATACGTCCTGTTTGGTATTCATCCTGTTGGTATACGTCTTATTGGTAAACGTCCTGTTTGTATACGTCTTATTGGTAAACGTCCTGTTTGGTATACGTCCTGTCCAGTATACGACCTCTCCAGTATACGTCCTGTTTAGTATACTTCCTGTATAGTATACTTCCTGTTTTGTATACGTCATGTCTGATATACGTCATTTGTTTGTTGTTGTTGTTTTTGTTGTTGTTGTGTTTTGTGTGTTGCTAATGTTTTTGTAAGTCTGTTTTACATTCGTTGCCGTTTGTGAGTGTTATTGGGGTGTAGTTTGTGAGTGCGTTTAAATTTTATTCAAAGAACAAAAAGAAAGTGGAAAAAACGAAACAAAGGGAGAAAGGTAAAAGTTGGGGGCGGGGGAAAAAGAGAGAGAGAGAGAGGACTCCACTCATTTATTTTTCCAAAAGTTTGCCGCCAGAGATGATTCCGTCTTCTTTGATTGTTCAGTCTCGTCCGAGGCATTTTTGTGCGTACGTTACTGTCTTCCTATTCTTGCTAATAGCAGATGGCACCTAACGCAATGGATCTTATTTTTGGCATGTGAATAAGTAGTCGTATGTGCCTCACATACTGGACATATTATGTCTTTGAGGTGTGGCGCTGTATCATCCTCCTCTGAGCTGGATGAAGACTCGTCTTTCACGGCAGCTGCGTCGACGTTGTTGGTTGTTTCTGGAGTTCCTTGTTTGTGGGCTTTATTATCTCTTTTTAGGGGTGTTGCTGCTGGTGATGTTTCATCTGAGCTGACTTTTTGGCGGTTTCTTTTCTTGACTTTTCTTTTCTTTATGCGTCCGGTCTGCGTGTCCTCCTCTTCTGTTGAGGACTGTGTGCTTGTTAGGCGGACCTCCTTCTGCGTACTGTCTTCTAACTCTTCCCGGGATGGATGGTCTTCCTCCTGAATAAGTGTCGTCGCTGGCTCGGGGCGTCTTCTCCTTGTTGGGCACTTGTTTGCCCATTGAAAAAAAGAAAAACCAACAGTAAAGTATAGGCCCCTTTTCTAGGCCTTCAGGCTGACTAGGCCAATAGGGCAAGACCTATATTTTATAGACCAGTCGGCACTTGGTGGGTGATGTGGTCAATATTACACTGGCCGCCTTTACTTCCCAGGACTGCACTTGGTACCCACTCAAGGCTAGGTGGACCTGGGAGCCCGGTTCCGTCAGGACCCGAACCCACGACCTTCGGATCCGCAGGCTAGCTTCTATCCGCTACACCACAGATCATTACAGCGTGGAGAGAATGATGCAACGTGGATTATCCAGGAGTCTGGCTGACACTCAGATAAGACAACAGGGACACACAATCAGATAGCATCAGGTCATCATCATCATCATCATCATCATCATCATCAAGTACCTTGCCAAATTGTCGTGGCCGATCACGCCTCTTCACAATCTGTGATACGCAACTGTGTGTTGCTTCTGGTACCGTCAAAATAAAACCTCGGTGCTGGCTGGTAATTTGTAATGCTGGGGTGCCGGGTTCGATCCAAGCTGCGGGCCTTGCACCTTGCGTTGGTTTCGACAGTGGTATCGAGAAGCCGGCCGTCCAGAAAGCAGTGGCCAAACTACTGGACGTATACTTGCCTAGAAAAACCACAACAGCCAAAAAATGCTGTGGTTGGTTCTGCAACGTCCTGTAAAGGATACGCAACTAACTAACTTTAGCTGGCTGGTGAATACATGGACAGAGCGTTTATGTAAATTTTGCGAGTGTTATGACTGAAATGATCAAGCTTCCTAGTTATGTTATGCGTTCATAATGTATTCCCTCTCACGCATCTTGTACACGTGTTTATGTTTCAGTATTGCTAATAACCTTTTCGCCAGTGGATCGAAAGGTCCTGGGATCGGATCTTGACGCATAAACTTCTGTGCATGATTGGAAAAGGTGCGCGGGGGGGGGGGGAAGAGATGGGGGTGCACCTAACTTCTTCCCAGACTTTCTAGGGTAGATTGTGTGCCCCCCCCCCCCCCACATTTACTTGAGCGGCCAAAGGTGCTTGCCCCCACCCCTACCCCCGGTTCCTACACCTTTCCTACAAGGCCAGTGAAAGACAGCCAGACATATCTTTCTTTCCAGTATGGATACCCCTATAAATTCCTCTATATGACAACACCCCTTTCTCGCAGCCTCTACACTCTCCACCCTGACATTTCATCTGATATTGGCTCTCGCTTCCTGTCCTCTGTAATACATGTCTTGCATTCATTCACGACTCTCACCATCTGTCACTCCGCCGGGGCATCGGGCCGGAGCTCGCGCGAGGTATTTCTCCCAGAGAGTGGCTGGCTCCCTTTGCTAGAAGCCGAGAGCTAATTGAGATTGCCGAGCGGTGATAGGAAGAAGAATTGTAGCCACAGTTCTGTCAGCGAGGCCCCAGGGTCGCCAAGGATTCGCCTCCAGTGAAGAGACTTACCTAGCGCCTACTCTTATTGTTACCTGATCCGGCGTTTTAATGTCTGTCTGCCAGGAAGCCGTATGTACATTTCATAAATAATCACTTACATACATTAATTAGTAGTAGTATCTGTAGTAGTGGCAGTAGTCATTACATTAGTAGTAGTAGTAGTAATAGTAGTAGTGGTAGCAGTAGTAGTAGTAATAGTAGTAGTAGTAGAAGTAGTGGTAGTAGTAGTAGTAAAAGTAGTAGTAGTAGTAGTAGTAGTAGTAGTAGTAGTAGTAGTAGTAGTAGTAGTAGTAGTAGTAGTAGTAGTAGCAGTAGTAGTAGTAGTAGTAGTAATAGTAGTAGTAGTAGTGGTAGTAGTAGCAATATTAATAGTAGTAGTAGTGGTGGTAGTAGGAGCAGTAGTAGTAGTAGTAATAGAAGTAGTAGTAGTAGTAGTAGTAGTAGTAGTAGTAGTGGTAGTAGTAGCAGTATTAGTAGTAGTAGTAGTAGTAGTAGTAGTAGTAGTAGTAGTAGTAGTAGTAGTAGTAGCAGCAGCAGCAGCAACAGTAGTATTACTATTAGAAATAGTAGTAGTAGTAGTGGTGGTGGTGGTGGTAGTAGTAGTAGTGGTGGTTGTGGTGGTGGTAGTAGTAGTAGTAGTAGTAGTAGTAGTAGTAGTAGTAGTAGTAGTAGTAGTAGTAGTAGTAGTAGTAGTAGTAGCAGTAATAGTAATAGTGGTAGTAGTAGTAGTTGTAATCGTTGTAGTAGTAATAGCAGCAGCAGCAACAGCATCAGTAGCAATAGTAATAAAATTATAGCAGAGGCATTGGTATTCCTAGTAGTAGTAGCAGCAGCAATCTAACAGTATTAGAATTTTAGCAGTGGCATCGGTAACCAAAGCAGCAGCAGCAATAACATCAGCAGTGGTAGTAACATTAGCAGTACTAGTAGTAACATAAACTGTAGAATTTGCAGAGTTCTTTGTTATCAGATTAATTCCAGGAAGGCTAACCCGGACAGCAAATTTCTGCAAAAGTAATATGTGTCTGCCAAAAAGCACAAATATCGCAGCCATGTTGTAAACCCTCACATCACATTTGAGTCTTCAGATAAACGCATGAGAAGAAGGTTTATCATTACTGTCTGGCGTCTTTATTATACCGCCTGATGCTGACCACATAATCCATCTTGTGCCAATTGGTCTTTAAAAATGTAGGTCTAGCCCTATATGCCCTATACGCCTGAAGACATGGCAAAGGGACCTTTACTTTTTACCTTTATTATAACGGCTGGCGCATCAGTATGCTATTAAAGATGCTTAGGTTCAATTCCTCCCGGGGCGTCTTTAGCTCTTAAAGCCAAGGTACAGGAATCACGACCAGGTGAAGCCTGGGATTTTTTCACCTGGACTTAGGTAATTGACCCTGGTTGGTCTCTGGGTAGTAAGATCGCATGCCCCTGTGTATTGTTCCGTTAGTAAAAAAAAAATCCCTCTGCGCTGCTCGGGCAAAATGTGGAGCTAAAAATCTACCCAAAGTATTTGGTGCTACGGAGTTCGTGCACTGCGCTGAGATTCTTCGTTCTCAGTCTTGAGTCAGAAGTAAAACGGAGCACTTGTTAGTTACTACCCTTGTGCCATGATGTTGATCCGTCGTCCACACCATTTAAACCATCATGGCAACGAAGTTTGCAGCGTGTTATCAAAGTTCCCGTGGATTCAGTATCATTATCATCCTCATCGTCATTCCGTAACACTGCGTATCGTTGCTTTTGACTGTCTGATCACCCCCTTCACCGTTGATGGACAGATGCGGTAGATTTCATAGTTGCATTGCATAAGGCCTGTCATTCAGTCAGGTTCTGTATTCAGGTCACTCTTGGTCTGCATCTTCTCCTCTTCCCCTCTACTGAACCACGTAGTATTGTTTATGAGATGCTAGATCTCATTACGTTTCCGTACTATTGTATTTTCCAACTTTTCTGTAGGTTAAAGCGTTTTGTAATTACCAGTGGGTGAGTAATAAACTGCAGTACACTTAGATCATATATTCTGTACATAAATGACTAAATGAAATGTCATTGCAAAGTAAAGGCGACCAGTGTTATATTGACCTTATCGCCAATTAAGGGTGATCCATACAAATCTAGGCCTAGCATCATAAGTCCGAAGGGCACTTGGCGTGAAAAGGGTCCTTACTTTACTTCAGCATTATATACATTGTTAACTAGGGGTCACCGTGGCGAAGTGGTCAAACTATTTGCCTCGCTGTTTGAAGGTTGCATGTTGGGTTTCAAACTCCATAGTTTCTTATAAGCAATATTTCAGAGATCCCTGGGAGTCTTCAGTGGAGCTACTGAGCTTCGTGCCTTGTGAACACCAACTCTGCACAGAGTGACCTGGCCAAAAAGGACAAACACCCGGTGCACTGAAGTTTATTCTGTCTTGCGGTACCAGACTGAAAAAGCGTTAACTACTTATGTCTTGAGATATCTTATGTGGCTTCGTGGCTTAGAGGTGAGTGAATGCGGTTAACAATTTCATGATCTTGGAGCACCAGGATCACAACTGACGAGCTTCACAGTATAACTAATTACCTAACAAAGTGGCAACTATGAACCTTTTCCAACTACTGTACACTGAAAAGACGGAAAACGCAATGGTAATTAGATCTAACAGCCTCTCAAAAACAATACAACAGGGCTTAGTAGAGGGAAAGAGAAGAAAAGGCAAGCCAATAAAGATCTATGTCACAGGCATTCTCTTTCTTGGAATAAAAAAAAAAGTAAATGCAGGACATCCCAGAAAGCAAACAATAGAGCGGCACACCCGTAACGCCCAGTAGGTTAGACCAGTCCAAGAAAGTTATCAATGGAACAAGAGCTACTTTCTGTGAGCAGATTAACGTTTGTTTCAACCTGAATTTAAATAATGTGGACAGAGACATTACTTTGCATAAGATAAAGAGACTATGCTGCGTGTGGTTAAATCGTATGTTACTACGTGGATACGACATCAGACGACTGCTAGGAATAAAGCCAGTCTTGACAGGTCATCAAAGAATAACAAATCAAGTGGTTTAGACACCTAAAAAAAATTTCTGGTTCTATCTGCCACAGCGAGACACATTGAAACGTTACATTGGGTTTAGAGCGAGTGGAAGGCATCGGAAAGAATGAAGTGATGGCATTAAAACCAGCCTTACAGAAATGAACATCAATCTTAATAGTGCTCTTGACAGAGCTCATCAAAAAATTTTACGTCTCCCCCCGGACACTTCGATGAGGTACAAGGTTGAAGATAAGAAGAAGAAGAAGAAGAAGAAGAAGAAGAAGAAGAAGAAGAAGAAGAAAAAGAAGAAGAAGAAGAAGAAGAAAAAGAAGAAGAAGAAAGAAGAAGAAGAAGAAAGAAGAAAAGAAGAAGAAGAAGAAGAAGAAGAAGAAGAAGAAGAAGAAGAAGAAGAAGAAGAAGAAGAAGAAGAAGAAGAAGAAGAAGAAGAAGAAGAAGAAGAAGAAGAAGAAGAAGAAGAAGAAGAAGAAGAAGAAAAAGATCTCTGCACCTTTCAAACAAAAATGTCTGACGAAATCAAGTAAAAAACAACAAAGAAACCGTAGCTACCTATCCTCCTTTAAGACGTCGTGAATTAACCCAGAAGTTGTTTACTGGGTTGTGTGTGTGTGTTAAAAACAAAATCACAAAACATCCTTCGGTACATCTGCATCGCGGAGACTTCACAGAATTGTTTACAGCTTATTTATTATTTGTCAGGGATTTACAGTCATATGTTTAAACGGGTTTTGTGTACCATACACACAATTTTCCAAATTCCATTTACAAGGGTTTATTGCAAACGATGTTATTCTTTATTTTATAAAAGATAGTTACTAATGGATCATAAACAGTATCCTGTCCCGAAAGCTGTGGTGGCTTGGCCATAATAACAGTCATGTTGGCCTGAAGAGAACGTAGATAGAGGGCACATTTTTTGGAAAAAGAGACAGAGGCAGACCTCCACGGATGTCGATATAATACATTACAGATGCACTGGCTTTGAAAGCACATAGGACTGGAAAACTAACTTGTTAGAGGGGGAAAAACTATTTCGTGACGAGAACGGCGTTCTGTAATGGACTTGCTGAATACGAATACGGAGCCGTATGCAAATAAAAATGTACGGGACACACGGCGGACACAGACAGTGTTGTTTGGGCAAATCAAAACCTTCTTAGTCAACGCACACAGCGTTTCTGGTGCCCTAAACAAGTTATTAGATTTTAAAAAAAAATGCGTATTAGGTTATCTAATTGTGTGATAAATTTCATCTGATATTTTCCCCGTTTCTGGAAACTTTACCTTCTTTTTGTTGTTGTTTTCCCTGTTTCTGGATACTTTACCTTTTTGTTGTTGTTGTTGTGAAGTTATGGGGATATCTCTTCTTAGCCAGCTCCTCCCCCGCCTCCACTTCCTCCTCCTACTCCTACTCCTCCTCCTC
>CAJHNH020005223.1:87500-95000 GCA_905116865.2 Candidula unifasciata
GGGTTTCAGTTGAAAGCTCCTTTATAATTTTGCTAGATTATAGCAAGAAGAATCTGATCCAACACCATTATGTGCCGATGAGTCTGTCACAGACAACGCGTAACGTGTTCTCTTACACTTTAAATTGATCAGAGTATGCTGAAAAAAACTTGGCTGCCGTACTGACCACACCAACAGTCTGTTTAAGCTTCTATTCAGCATTCTTAATTTTTTGCCGATGTAATGTCCCTACTTGTCGGCTCTGTGGCTAAGTCGATGCGAACGCTTCGCTTCGTAATGCCGGGATGCCAGGTTCGATCCCAGCTGCGGGCAATGCGCCTTGCATTGGTTTCGACAGTGGTATCAAGAAAGCCGACCGTCCAGTAAGCAATGGCAAACTACTGGATGTAAATTGCCTAGAGAAACCACACAACAGCCAGGGGCTGTTAGGGTTGGTTCTGCAACGTCCTGTAATGGATACGCAACTAACTAAAAAAATGTCCCCACTTGGTTATTTGTCGCAACATCTTTTAGCACTGACAGCCGCCTATTTGAGGGTGAACACAGATGGAGAAAAGACCAATTGTTCACTCTCAGCACTATTCCTTTGTTCGGTTCAGGCAGCTTACTGTACGTACTTTGATAACAAATTGCAATATGGACTTATATTTCAATGCGTCTACATCTTGGACAAAGAAGAGGAGAAATATTGATATCTTGAAAGATCTGAACATCAAGGAAGATTGGCTAATAAACAGCATCCTTTCTCGGAAGCTGAAATATTTTGGTCATATCAAGCGCGACAACGGATTGGAAAAAACAATAGCAGAAGGCATGGTACCCGGAAGGAGGGGCAGGGGCCGACCGACAGGAAGATGGGCACAGGATATAAGTGACTCCTTGAGTGTGAAAGTATACGAGGCAGGAGAACTGGCGAGTGACCGAGTTTCTTTCAGGTAGACTGTGATGAGAGCGACGTTCTGCAAAGGACCTGCTACATGATGACGATGACTTCAGCTTTTGTGTTTAGTTACCCTATGTAGATAGATAATGTAACTAATTCTGAGCATTATGAGTATGAATCGAGCACCTTTAGTCGTATCATTTATTATTATTAAAAAACAGTTGACGGAGAGACGACCAGCTGACATACCTGCCTCGGTCTGGACAAGTTTATATACACATATACTTTTTTTTTTGGGTCAACCATTACCACCGGGTGTGTTTTACGTAGAAAAAAAAAAAAAGGGGGGGGGGGGGGGCTGTGTGGAGAACAGACATAATACCGACGCCATTATACGCATAACTCCACCTGTGTTCTTCACAAGTAAAAAGACATTAAAATGTGTTTTTTTTCTTCAAAAATCGTAGTCGAACTAAGCGTGTTGAATAAACTGTTCCGAACCCTCCCCCACCTCCCATGTATGAAAACTTAGGGGACAGCCCTGCACAATACACCCCCCCCCCAACACACACGCACACACATACAAACACACATATATACACTTGAAACGGCTTAGACCATTTTGAGAGAAAGGAAAAAAGGGAGCTAAGTGGTCTCGAGGTATGGCGTCCGCTTTGAATGCTTGAGGTCCTAGGTTCAAGCCCCAATGAAGGCTTTTGATTATTTCAAGTGAGCTTCTAGTGATATCTGGGTAGTAAAATCGGATGCCCGTGTGTATTGTTGCGTACGTAAAAAAAATGCATTGGCAGTCGTAAATCTAAAAAATGAGGCTGGCGCTGCCTGGGCAAAATTTTGGGTTAAAAATATATCCAAAGTATTTCAGGATCCTCGGCGGTGCTACGGAGTTCGTGCACTGCGATGAGATTCATCGGACTCAGGCTTGAGTTAGAAGTAGAACGGAGAACTTATGGGTTGCACCCGTGTGCCATGATGTTGATCCTATGAATAAACAAACAAACCCTTTTGAGCCAATCTAGAAAATTTCTAGGCGGGCTGAGGGCCAACCGGCTCTTCCTAATAATAAAAAAATGTTGTGTTATTTGTACATTGAATGAGCAGCAACGAGTTAATGTCAAAGTATGCCAGAAAACACACTATAGAGCAGGGGTTCTCAAACTTTTTTTTTTCTTGCTGCGGCATCCTTGTCGGGCTAAAAAAAAAAAAAAAATACGTGGCACAGCTACCCTTCAATCGGTTGAATACTTAGGAAAAGAGAGTGCAGGTTGAATGTTCAGCTGTGTTTAATGCGATGAACGAAACTGTTTGGATGAACATTTCATTACTGCCGCGGCACCCCTGGCATACGCTCGCGGCCCCCAGGGTGCCGCGGCACCCAGTTTCAGAACCACTGCTATGGAGAGCAGGTGTAAGAAAACAAAGACAGGGAAACCAGTATATCCATGTGCCTGTCACCTTATCTTTATAATCAGAGACATTTCACTGATGGGTACATCACTGCCCGGGAGAGCCATGTACCTGCCGAATCGTGATGCTGGAGATAAGCAGTCAGAAAGATGGCAGGAGTGTTAGGCTCAGCCTGCGACTGGAAATGGAGACGGCAAGGTGAGTCAAAACGGCACGCTCCTAAAACAAAAGGACCAACTATTCGGCCGAATACGAATACGAATAGTATATTATCATCATCGAGTACCTTGCCGACTGGCGTGGGCGATTATGCCCCACCACAATCTGTGATGTCCTGAAACATGTATTAGTTCGTATGCTGACACACTTCCATGCTTTGCAAAAAGACTGTCAAGAATCTTCTATCGGTGTCTTCCTCTATCCCTCCTTCCACAGATCTTTCCATTGGTCAGCACTCCCACCTCTTTCAAAACCATCGCTCGCTCGGCCGTTCGTTCGATGTAATTTAAACTAGGGCTGTACCGAAAAGTGATTTTTGTAAACGGGACCAACTATTCCGCCGAATACGAATAGTGTATAGTGTATAAAATATATCTTAAAAAAAAAAAAAAATTTTACAATGTCAAATGAACGCTGAACTTTTACTTCACATAAAGTAGCACAGAATAGTCATCTTCTTCTTTAGCATTCTGAGCCCTTGAGGTTTACTGCTGCAGATATCACTCGTCTCCATTCATCTCTCTGGCTGGCCTTATCTTCACAATTTGTGACATTAGTTGTTTGCATGTCTGGCTGGACATTATCTCTAGTTTTGTCTGCCAACATGATAATAGTATCACACACAGAATGTTGATCTGTCAAATAATGTGATGCAGGCAACAAATACCCAATAAGCCACATAGTGTAACAAGGAGTCCAATAACATACTTCAACTTCTTCTTCAGCATTCCGATCCCTTGAGGTTCATTGCTGCAGATATCACCCACCTCCACTCATCTGTCTGGTTAGCCTTCTCTTTCCAGTTGGTAACACCAAGTGTTTGCAGGTCTGTCTGGATATTATCTTTCCATCGTTTTCCTGGTCTCCCTTGTGATCTACGCCTATCCTCTCTCATGTGTTTACAGTTTTTACTTCTCTGTCATCTGACATTCTTTCAATACACCCCAACCATTTTAGGCTGTTAGCTCTCATGATGCCAGTGATCAATGGTGATTTAAACATATTATGTGTTACGTTGTTGCTTCTCACTCTCCATTTCCCAGTGTTAGCATCTTCCAAAGATTTGTCGTAAGACTGTTTTCGAAAACCTGTAATAAGGCCTCATCTCTGTTATTTCTGCTTCAAGTTTCCCAGCCATATAAAACGACTGGTCTTTTCAACGTTTTATATATTTTGATCTTGGTGTTGCTAGACAGACACTTTGACTTTAGCAGATGTTGAAGGGCATAGTATACTTTATTTCTAGGTTGTATTCTAGATTGTATTTCTTCTCTCAGCATGTTGGAGCAGTTGGAGTTTGCACCCAAGTAGTTATATGTTTCCGTTCGTTTGATTTTCATATTATCGATTTCGATGTCGCCGGAGTTTATATTCTTTCCATGTCTAGTTAGCATTCGTACAGAATAGTAAACATGTGAAAACATTTTATGTTTTGCATCCTTCAGTTAGTCCGTGGTAACTAATAACTAGGAATGAAAGAATCCTAAGTATTATAACAAGTAACTAAACTTGGAAATTGTCACTGACAGCTTAGTTAATGCAGGAAAGCTGCATCAGCTTTCAAGAAAACCAATAGTTCCATGTTGTCAGCATTAAGGCATGAAGAAGCGGGTGTACGGTAACTACTATTCGTATTCGGCCCGACCGCAACTATTCGGCCGAATACCGAATAGTCAATAGGTCCATTATTCGGCCCCGAAGCGAATATTCTGTACAGCCCTAATATATATATATATATTGTTCTTCAGCCCTTCTACAGCCGCGTCCTTTGAAACAAAAATGAGAAACAAACTGACCGGATAAAAAACTAAGACGAAAACAAAAACTTAATTTATTAAATCCAATTATGTCAAGTTGACACTTTTAACGAATGCGAAATCTGGTGTTTAGAGGTAAGAAAATCTTATGTACCTAGCTAGAGCGTTGTTTCTGAGAGACGGGGCGCTGCAAGAACTTTCATTAGGTTTCTCAGTTTGCTTTTGAATATAAACGCTAAATGATTGGGCGGACATTGTTCTTGGACCATAGGTTGGGAAAAACAAAAATGATGAGTAGCGTGTGAAACAAGAACATACATCCAACATATCTCACAAGCACGCACGCACACATCACATAGACACATATACATGGCTTAAACAGAACGGGAGAATCTGTTTGTCTACTTGTGTTTTTGTTCCTGCCGTCTTAACACATGGGCCTGCCAGGCATTTACCCAGGGGCACTTAATGGGTAGAGGGCGTTTTCATTTTTGAAATCTGTGCATTTTATTTACGAAATTGTTCAAGTTGCACACAAGAATACATTAGTTGTCCATTAGTCAAATGACATTTTTTTATTTTTTTTTGCTTCTGGGTCATAGATAGTTTTTTTTTTTAAATATGTCTTACCAAAATATCTTACCAACTAATAAAAACTCCCCATCAGATAACTATATTTTCCTTTTTGTTTAAGCAGCATACTATTTTGTTTTTTACTTGCAACTCAACACCCCCTCCCCCCTTCCCCCCCCCCCCCCCACACACACACACAAACATCAAGTGCATCTGGCAACTCAACACAACATTAGAAGAAAAAAACGCGCCTATAGAAGTCTGCTGCCTTTTCTAAAGCTTTTAGCCGCGTCTTCAAAACCCTGTCTCCTTAACATCTCTCTCATTACGTTCACTGATCACTTTTTGTGAACACTTTGCCTCTGTTATAACATCACGTAAAGACAGCAAAAACGGTAATTAATCTCGTATAAACAAGTAAGTCGTATTTATCTGGTTTCACACAGCAGCAGACGACAAGATAGATTACCAAAATGGCGGCCTTGAATTCTAAAACGGCATCCGGTAATTCCCTGTTTTCTATATTAACCCAAGGCATTGTATGTTTTTCGCTAGTGAGCAAGAACTGGGAGGAAATTTCATTAAACGAAAGAGTTTTCCGTCTATTTCAGTTCCGTCTTTTTTAGTCTATCATAAAAATTTTTGTTTGCAGTAATGTTTTCCCCCCGTTTTTGTTTTTCAAAGCTAAAAGAAAAAAGTATATTATATTGTAAATTTAACATCAGACCGTTTTACTTCCCTCCACCCTCCTCTTTTTCACTCAAGTCCTTTCCCTTCGCTCACTCTGTCGTCACTCTTTCCCGATCTCTACTGATTTCTCTCTTTCTCTGTCTGTCTGTAAATTCAGTCTTTTTAGGTTATGTGAAAGCATTTTATCTCTGAGGATAGTTTCTGTTTTTCCCTTTACTTCCTCCCACTATTTCTTCAGCCAGCCAATTTCCCCCATACCAACCCGACGCAAATGTTCCAAGTAAATTTAACTCTTTTTGGTTTTTTTTAGTGTCTTATGTTGTACTCAAACCAAAACAGTCTTCGTTGTTTTTAAAAGTAGTTTAGGAAGTCTGCTTTATTCCATTTCTCAGCTGTTGATTTGCCCTATTTTTCTTTTTCATACAGTTAGAGCTTGCATTTGATTATGAAGACAGGAACTGTTAACCCCAGTAAAAGAATTCAGTGGACCTTTACAAAACAGCTTGATGATCTAGACCTTGCTGATGATATTTCTCTTTTGTTACACTCACTTAATACAGATGCAAGTTAAATTAAAAATACTTGATGCGAGATCACAAGAGCTAGGTCTGAAAATCCATAAGGGACAAATAAAGATAATAAGAATAAATCAGGCAATAGTAATGTGGTTTCTCACTCCGAGATGTGGAGTCGTACATCTGTTTGTAATAATGTAATGAAGATAGGGGAACTGATAAAGATATTAAAATACGGACACAAAAGGCAAGAAAAACTGTCCCAGCACTAGCAAAAGTAGTAATAGTAGTAATAGTATTAGCAGCATTAGTAGTAGTACAGTACTTGCATAGCACTGATAGTAATAGTAGTAATAGCAGCAATATAAGTAGTAGTATGCCTATAAGTATCCATAATAGTAGCAGGATAATAGTAGCACCAGCTGGAGCAATATAAGTAGTAGTATACCTAATAGTATCCATAATAGCAGCAGGATAATAGTAGCACCAGCTGGAGCAATATCAGTAGTAGTATAAATAGAGGTAGTATGGTAGTAATATAGTAGTAGTAGTAGTAGTAGTAGTAGTAGTAGTAGTAGTAGTAGTAGTAGTAGTAGTAGAAGTAGTAGTAGTAGTAGTAGTAGTAGTAGTAGTAGTAGTAGTAGTAGTAGTAGTAGTAGTAGTAGTAGTAGTAGTAGTAGTAGTAGTAGTAGTAGTAGTAGTAGTAGTAGTAATGATGGCAACATGAGCAGTAGAAATAACAAACAGCAGTAGTTGTGGAAACAACATCAGTAGTGGTGGAAACAACAGCAGTAGTGGTGGAAACAACAGTAGTAGTAATAGTAGTTGTAATGAACAGGGCTTCTTTTCTTGACCTAACCATGTACCGGCGCCGTTTTGAGCATATTTTTTTTTCGGTGATAATGTAATGGATTCTGGAGTGAGTACCGTCACCTGTTTTAAACACTTTATGGTGAGTACCGGTACCTGTTTTAGGCACTTTATGGTGATTACAGTCACCTGTTTTAGGCACTTTATGGTGAGTACCGTCATCTGTTTTAGGCACTTTATGGTGAGTACCGTCATCTGTTTTAGGCACTTTATGGTGAGTACCGTCACCTGTTTTAAACACTTTATGGTGAGTACCGTCACCTGTTGTAGGCACTTTATGGTGAGTACCGTCACCTGTTTTAGGCACTTTATGGTGAGTACCGGCACCTGTTTTAGGCACTTTATGGTGAGTACCGGTACCAGTTTTAAACACTTTATGGTGAGTACCGTCACCTGTTTTAGGCACTTTATGGTGAGTAATGGCACCTGTTTTAAACACTTTATGGTGAGTACCGTCACCTGTTTTAGGCACTTTATGGTGAGTACCGTCACCTGTTTAAGGCACTTTATGGTGAGTACCGGCACCTGTTTTAGGCACTTTATAGTGAGTACCGGTACCTGTTTTAAA
>CAJHNH020005223.1:100000-135000 GCA_905116865.2 Candidula unifasciata
TCTTTTCCCTTCCTCCTTCTCCTCCTCGTCCTTATTGATCTTTTACCTCCTTCTTCTTCTTCTTCTTCTTTTTTTTTTATTCTTCATCATCTTCTCCTTCTTCCTATTTTTCATCATCGTCATCATCAACGTCTTCTTCTTCTTCTTCTTCTTCTTCTTCTTCTTCTTCTTCTTCTTCTTCTTCTTCTTCTTCTTCTTCTTCTTCTTCTTCTTCTTCTTCTTCTTCTTTCTTTATTTCTTCTCTTCTTTTTTCTTCTTTTTGTATGTTTATACCCCTGTCATTGTTATTATTGTTAATATTATTATTATGCTTCTTCTTCTCTCTCCTTCTTCTTATTCTCCTTATTCTTTTTTTTTTTCAACCTAGCGGTTGAAAGGGGTTTCTGGGACCTGTCCACGGGTGATCCTCATCCGTATGGTGGCACTTTGTGTCAGCCGGTGTTTATCGCTAATGTGATGTCCTTGTGGGTAAAACTTACTTGCTTACGTCCTTGTTAAAACGTGTGGGCTGTCCTATGACCAGTAACATGCTATAAGATCTGAACATCAATGAAGATTGGTTAGTAAACAGTATCTTGTCTCGGAAACTGAAATATTTTGGCTATATCAAGCGCCACTACGGATAAGAAAGAATAATAGCAGAAGGCATGGTACCAGGAAGGAGGGGCATGGGCCGACCAGCACGAAGATGGGCACAGGATAAAAGTCACACCTTAGGTATGAAAGTGCACGAGGCAGGAGAGTTGGTCAGAGACCGAGTTTCTTTCAGGCAGACCGCGAGGAGAGCGACGTTCTGCAAGGGACAAATGCATGACAATGATAGCGTCTTTATTTACAGATACCCAATTAATATTTATATTATCACTTTCTTGAAACATGGGTGTCACTAATAATATTTATTGACACATTCATTATCATCATCATCATCATCCTTTTATGCCGTTATACGTCGCATACCAAGGCTCTCTCCCGACGCCTCTTCAACACCTGAAGCTGAAAGGCAGTGCAGGACTCGAGGAAGAGGAGGATAAGGAAGAAGAAGAAGAAGAATACATTACATGTATTCTTTTATTCTGTTGTATTGTTTTAATATGATGGATATAATCCAATTAGGCACCTTTGTCTCTCTCTCTCTCTCTCTCTCTCTCTCTCTCTCTCTCTCTCTCTCTCTCTCTTTCTCTCTCTGTCTTTCTCTCTCTTTATCTCATCAACGTTTTATTTTAACTCTTTTCTGACATGCTGGCCTCCTTAATGCATTTGTTTCCCGTTCAAGTGCCTGTCTAGTGATTATTCGTTCGCTTCTTCTCATGATGCCACACACCTGTTGATTCAAGCGGCTGTACAAACATTTATCTCGTTATGTCTTCGTTTTTCCTGAATTTATTTTATTTAATCGCTTTCGGTAGACATTTTTTGTGTGGAAGGAATTCAACTTTCGTTCATTGTCTCAAGTGGTTCTTTCACTTTCACTGAAATGTGTTCAAATTAAAATAAAATTGGAATTCAAAATACATAACTAAGTTTTTAAAATTTGTAGTTCAAAGTCTTCCCCATATGGGTTCCGAGGCCCCATTGTGGGTTCCGGGGCCCCATTGTGGGTTCCGGGGCCCTATTGTGGGTTCCGGGGCCCCATTGTGGGTTCCGGGGCCCCATTGTGGGTTCCGGGGCCCCATTGTGGGTTCCGGGGCCCCATTGTGGGTTCCGGGGCCCCAATGTGGGTTCCGGGGCCCCATTGTGGGGAAAACAAGAATAGACCCACTGCCTACACAAAAGAATGTCTTAAGAGTCATCTAATTGGGAGCTTCCTTCAAAGTCGGAGTACATCTGCCTGAGAGGCAAGTAGCCAACAGTCTGCATACAAATGAATCAAATCTGTGAAATCGATGTACATCCAACACTCAGTTTATGGAACAGGACTAAAGTCCAGAAGTGGACGAACAACCAGAATCTTCCGCCGGAGTTTACAGACGGTGAACGCGAAGAGCTAGAAGAATTAAAAGTTCCATATTTTGTTCAGGAGTTGAAAAACTGCCAGTGCCTTGCTAATGCGTATCGGTTTTTCTTCCTTTGTGTTTTAGTGGCAGTTAAAACTGATACATTCATAATTGTAACATTCAGTTAATCCGTCCTGTACTCAGTAATAGTAGTATATTTTACCCCATTCTATCCGCCCGGCTCTCTAGCGTAGTTGGCTAAACCGGATTGTGCGGTGACCGGCTGACGAACTTCTTGTGGTCCGGGTTCACTCCAGGGGGTAGGCAGAAAAGCTACATTTCTCCCAGATTTACGGTATTTATCAAGGAATCAAGGCCGAAAGATTCCGATATCCATAATACCGAGCCTAAGGGTTAACAACTCATGGCTTCTGGATACTAAAACAAACAAACAAACAACCCCATTTTACCCCACTAGGACATCACACAAGCGATAAACACCCGATGACACAATGTGCCACCGTGTGTATGAGGATCACGCTTGCCGAGGTCTCCGAAACCGCGTTCAGCCGTTAGACCATAATTATGGCCGGGCCATATTGCGGCCCCTGGCACGAGCGAGGGTTGGGCTTCAAAATAACGAAAAATTGCATCCAACAAGGGGATGACTAGAAATGTGTAGACAGCTTTGATATTTAGTCCTGTACTTCAAGAGACAAAAGAAATCCCTTCGTCTGGCTGAGATCTTAAGTAAGTCTTCAATTTGGTGTTTTACATTTTATGTGTTCCTGCGACTTTTTATGTCTCATCTCTTCTCTTTTATTTTAAATCACAAAAACTGTCGTAGACTTCTACCACTTTTAATTCTCATAGCTCTGTCAGTGGTCATTAGTTTCTCAGTATCTAAATCTTTGCTAGTCTCCATCTCTGTTTATTTATCTTTTTACTGTTTGTCTCTATGATTCTTGAATACGTTTGTGTACCAACTTTGACTTTCTGTTTCACACACATACTCACACACACGCATATACACACACGCGTACACATTTCTGACACATATATACACCTGTACACATATATTAACGTACATACACACTTAAAGACTGAATCTCTTTTCCTTTGTGAACGTACTGCATTTGACTCCACCCCATATCGGACAATAATGCTGCTCCACAGATATCTATGTGACATGTACCATCAGTGCCACACATTCCACCATTGCCACACATTCCACCAGTTCCACACAGTCGAGCTGCAGCGTCTGTTTCAAGACACATTTCTTTCCATGAATTTCCTCTTAGTGGCATATTAATGTGCCTCTCACCCTCTATTTCACTGGTTCGCAAATTTTAGCAGACAGCTAACCCTTGCCTGGCAACCCACTTTTGAAGTACTCCCTACCTACACGCATGCAAACACTCAATATTGCTTTCCTTTTATTGTTTTACAATTAAATATTCTGTAATTTCGCTATGCCAACTCAGGAGTCTATCAGCCGTTTTTTTGGAAAGTACTATTAGATTTTGGATTCTACGAACTCTCCGCTCCTCGTTGTTACCTTTGTGTAGTTCACTTATGTTTGAAAAAGGCTGCCCGGCCGAAAGGTTACGTTGTGTTTGTTGTTTTGTGCATGTTTTTCTGCTTCCCAAGTTTGTTGAGCTTTTAAGTCAAATTTCTCTGGAATTATTTATATTAGACTGACTGCAGCCACCCCCATATTTTTATCATCATTAGATTTTGGGCACCGCTGATAAACGCTGTTGGCATTCACACCCTGCGGCCCTCAAGTCGGGATTTTCCACACTTCATTTGCACCTGCATCGTTGTTAACCAGCCGTGATAGCTCATCTCTGTTAGGCGTACTGGTTTGTGGACTTTTCTTATAGCAGACAGATCTTTTTACTTCTGCTTTCACTGATTGAGGGCTCCCGCGGAACGCCCAAGCTGTTCGTCACCGGAATCAGTTTTGTTTCAGGACTTGAATGTTGCCTCCACATCCATTTGCAAGCAGACTGTTAGTTCCTCACACTTCAGGCACAAACACTCTGGCTTTCGAAGAACACGCCCATTCATTTTGTGTTGTCTAGATCAGAAGTTCTCAAACTGGGGTGCCACGAGCGTATGTAAGGAGTGCCGCGAGGCGTATGTAAATGGTGCCGCGAGGCGTATGTAAGTGGTGCCGCGAGGCGTATGTAAGGGGTGCCGCGAGCGTATGTAAGGGAGCCGCGAGCGTATGTAAGGGGTGCCACGAGCGTATGTAAGGGGTGCCGCGAGCGCATGTAAAGGATGTTGCGAGCGTATGTAAGGGGTGCCGCGAGCGTATATTAGGGGTGCCACGGTAGTAATCAAGAATTTTTTCAAAATCTGCTTGAGATAAGTGAAGACAGCAGTTTAAAACAGAAATACCATAAAGGTAGTCAAAAATGCGTTCTGGATGTAGGTGTATTCAGAAAACAATGCTATTGGTAAGGCTGCAATGCATTCTCAACGTACGCTTACTTCACGTGATTTGAGGGTACACTTAACTAAACTTCACATAAACATAAAAAAAGATAATAAAAAATGCATCCAAACAATTTTGTTCATCGCATTAAAGATAACTGAACATTGAATTAGCACTGTTTGTTTTCTTCTTTTCCTAAGTAATCAAACCGCTTTAAGTGTAGATGTACCCCAAATGTTTAAAAAAAAAAAAAAACCCTGACAAGGGTGCCGCGGCGAAAACAGGTTTGAGAAACGCTGGTCTAGACCCCCGATAGGAAATCTTTCCTATAGTTCGTTTAACATCTCATGAACACACTTGCAGGCCATTTTCTCGAAAACTGCCTGTTAGATCGCAACGATATTTTGCATGCAGCATTAAAATATCTATGACGCAAAAATGGTGGTATGCTTTAGTCCATAGATGCCCAGGATGCTGAATACCAGCCAGTTCCTACGATCTTTCCAAACCATTGTAAATAAGTGAAGTGAACGTTTAGATTTTCTAGAAAAATTCTGAATTTCCGTTCTATTTTTCTGTCTCAGAGCCGTGTCTTCATAATACATTGATGGGTGAAGTAAATTTTGTTGTTGTCATTTATGTTCAACTGAGTTGAGTTGAGCTGAGTCAAGAAAGAGATCACAGCGCTTGGGGCTTAATATATGCGGTCCGTCCCCATCTTCAGCAGCCAGCGCAGTGTTCTAATACTAATGGTACCGAACGCAGTCTGATTATTTGTCTATCTTGCCACTACTCTGAGTGTAGTGTGTTGGCCAGGCCCTCTGGTCACATCTAGGTGTATCATTCTCTCAAGGCCATGATAATCTATTTTCTCTTCTGACTTCATTACTTGTTCCCAAAGGGCCTTGACCACATCTCGTCATGTGTCAACTCACCACCCTGTGGTGCAGAACCAGCCAATCTGACTTGTATTTGATGGGCGCGCGCACACACACACACAATTATGTTGGCACATTTTCGTCTATCCAGATGACAAAGTTAGGCACGGGAATCTCCGCTCGCGGTGATGAGAGTTAAGATCAGTACTGTAGAGACTATGTGTTGTCTATGTATTATGATCACTCTCTCTCGATCTGCCTAATTTACTCTAAAGGAAAGGAAGGTATCACAAAAACATACACATTATGTATATGACTCCGAGATTGTATAGAATGTTCATAGGCCAAAACAATCCTTGACGAAGGACCTTTCTACTGATGACCGGTAGACCCCTGCTGTGCATGCTCCCCTGTTAAGTTTTTCTTATACATACATACACACACACACACACACACACACACGCACGCACGCACGCACGCGCGCGCGCGCGCGTACGTTCGTTCGTATCCTTTACAGGTCGTTGCAGAACAAACCTTGAAATGGTTAGCTGCTTATGATTTTACTAGCCAATATTACGTAAAAGATGTGTGGTAGGACATTAACAGGCAGACAGATTGACTGGTTCTGCAGCACTGGGTGGTGAATTGAGGCATAGCTCTTGTTGTGGGTTGCGGAGTCTCACTGTGAAAGAAAAATAAAATAGGTCAGCTGCTCCTTTACAAGCATGTCGTAAAAGTCGACTAATCAAAAGTATTTCCATCGAAGTCGGAATGTATCTGTCTGGAGGAACCACTAGTCTGCTTACAAAGAAGCAATAGGATGTGCATGTAAAACTCAAGAGCTGGATCAAGACTCAAGTCCACAAACGGATAAACAACAGGAACTATCCCCAGGATTTCATAGCCAAGAAACGCTAAGAAAAAGAAGATGCACGACAAGCTAGATGTGGTCGGGGCCCTTTGTGGAACAAATATGAACAATGCCAAAGCACGAAAAGTTTAGGACACTATGGTCTGGAGAAAACGTACAGCCGGGAGTGACTTAGGGATCTGGCCATGCCCTCTGCACTCAGAGGAAAGGCAAACACTATATACAGTATGGTATAATCAAACTGCAATTGGCACCACTGGAATTGGAACTCTTTGCTGGCTGCTGAAGATGAAGACTAAGCGTTTATGGGATGTCCCGAGTACTGTTATGCTAGTTTTTAACTCAATCCAACTAGACGACAGACACGTGCACACGCACAAACACACGAACAGGCCCACTCATTGATCGGACAGATGTTGAGTACAGAGTATCTGCTATGTACAAAGGAAGAGAATTGGGTATTAGGGAAGCCCCCGTCACCACACACACACAAGTCAAACAGCTTCAGGCTAGAGATACAATCCTTATTGTCTCCCCTATAGTTACTTGCTTCTCGTGTCTTGTGCCCGACTTGAAGGTGACGCTCAGTTAAGCCAGCGTGTAGATGCATGTTGCAGATCTTTCTGCTGTCTGCTGTAGGCTGCGCTGTTGAACGATTTAAATATATTCTGTCTAGATTCATCATTGCTTTTGACAAATCGAACCACTAAGGTAGTTTAGCACTGTCTCTACAGCATTAACGTCGTTGTTCATCACGCAGGTTTGGCAGTCCGGGCCTCTGTTCGGCTCTCTCCTGTGCAGTCGCTTTTATGTCATTGATGGAATGCGCTAAAGTTACCAGTCTCAACAATGTTCGCTTTCAGGTTTCTCTTCGATGTTCTCGTGTCCTCACTCCAGTTGATTCCCATTTCAGCATCTGCTTAGTGATTGTCTGTTCAGTTCTCCTCATGGTGTGCCCAGTCTGTGTGTCTGTCTGTCTGACTGTCTGTCTGTCTGACTGTCTGTCTGTCTGTCTGTCTGTCTGTCTGGCTGGCTGGCTAGATGGATGGATGGATGGGTGTGTGTGTGTTCGTGTGTGCGTCTGTCTGTCTGTCTGTCTGTCTGTCTGTCTGTGCGTGCGTGCGTGCGTGCAGGTATGTAGGTTTGTTTATGCCTGTCTGTCTGTTTGTCTGTCTGTGTGTGCGCGCGCGTGCGCGTGTGTGTGTGTGTGTGTAACATACCCACTGTCTCACTAACAAGCATGTCATAAAAGTCGACTAATTATGGGAGGGGTTAGGAGTTAACAGTCTACATACCAACAAGCAGATGTATAAAACGAATATGCCTGCAAAACTCAAGTTCAAGAACAAGATTAAAGTCCAGAAGTGGACTAACAACTAGAACTACACGCCAGAGTTTATAGATGGTGAAAGCTAATAAAGTATAAATAAAAATTTAAAACCCAACTCAGACCACTCGGGGCATTACCATAAGTGCTCCATCACCATCTTTCAACAGCAAGTGCAGAGGAGTTCAAATTCCGATGGTACTGGTAACAGTGTGATTGTATGTCCTTCTAACCCCTTCCCAGAGTTTTTGGCGGTGTGTTTCCGTCCAACCCCTTCCCAGAGTTTTTGGCGTTGTGTTTCCGTCTAACCCCTTCCCAGAGTTTTTAGCGTTGTGTTTCCGTCTAACCCCTTCCCAGAGTTTTTAGCGTTGTGTTTCCGTCTAACCCCTTCCCAGAGTTTTTAGCGTTGTGTTTCCGTCTAACCCCTTCCCAGAGTTTTTAGCGTTGTGTTTCCGTCTAACCCCTTCCCAGAGTTTTTGGTGTTGTGTTTCCGTCTAACCCCTTCCTAGAGTTTTTAGAGTTGTGTTTCCGTCTAACCCCTTCCTAGAGTTTTTGGCGTTGTATTTCCGTCTAACCCCTTCCCAGAGTTTTTGGCGTTGTGTTTCCGTCTAACCCCTTCCCATAGTTTTTGGCGTTGTGTTTCCGTCTAACCCCTTCCCAGAGTTTTTAGCGTTGTGTTTCCGTCTAACCCCTTCTCAGAGTTTTTGGAGTTGTGTTTCCGTATAACCCCTTCCCAGAGTTTTTGGCGTTATGTTTCCGTCTAACCCCTTCTCAGAGTTTTTGGCGTTGTGTTTCCGTCTAACCTCTTCTCAGAGTTTTTGGCGTTGTGTTTCCGTCTAACCCCTTCAAGAGTTTTTGGCGTTGTGTTTTCGTCTAACCCCTTCCCAGAGTTTTTAGCGTTGTGTTTCCGTCTAACCCCTTCCCAGAGTTTTTGGCGTTGTGTTTCCGTCTAACCGCTTCCCAGAGTTTTTGGTGTTGTGTTTCCGTCTAACCCCTTCCCAGAGTTTTTAGCGTTGTGTTTCCGTCTAACCCCTTCCCAGAGTTTTTGGCGTTGTTTCCGTCTAACCCCTTCCCAGAGTTTTTGGCGTTGTGTTTCCGTCTAACCCCTTCCCAGAGATTTTGGCGTTGTGTTTCCGTCTAACCCCTTCCCCGAGTGTTGGGAGTTGTCTTTCCATCCAACCCATTCCCCGCGTGTTGGGCGTTGTGTGTCTGTCTAACCTCTTTCCCGAGTGTTGGGCGTCATATGTCTAGCCCCTTCCTGGAGCAGATTTACTTAAAGCAATGTAGACCTACAGTTAATATCTTTATTTCAGTTTGACTTTGTTGTGATGTCCTGGTACGGACTAATGGAGATTCGCGCCATTTCTTATTGTATTTGTTTTCTCCCTAAAAGAATCGTGACTTCGATAAACCAAGGCCCTCTAATTTATGTTAATCTACTAGAATAAATGCGGGATATAAAACCAACACTCACCATTGATACTATGTGATTCAGACTGTTTAGAAACTCTTTAGAGACAGAAAACAGAGAGGATATAGATCTAGTTCTATCTGTGATAGATTTTATTACTTTTACCTTTGGCCACGTCATTCCCCCCCCCCCCCCACCCACCCTCCCAAACCCCAAATGACATCGCAAGTATAATAGTAACTGGAAAAAACATACTTACGGCTCAAAAGATCTTCAGACGGATCAGAGGCAGCAACGTGCAAACTGTGTCAGTGCACTGTTGCAACAAAAATTAGTAGCATTTCAAATCAGGAAAAATCCGAAAAACTCAGGATGAAAACTGCGTTAAAAAGCCAGTCACAGCTTATTACAACATTAACTCCTAGGTAAAGTAATGATAAAGTTAGAGGCAGCAGAGTTGCAGCTTGCTGTAGGCATGTCCTGCCATTGTGGAATGTGCACACTCGATCATCTAAGTGGAATCATGAGAGCGCATGGTCGGGGGAGTACATTGGAGCACATTCAGTTGCATAGAACTAAACGTTCTTGCCCAATACAAATTTTTTTATCGCCTGCACTTAAGGATGACCTTATTGATGATTTTCGAAACAAGAAATAGGCCATCATTATATATGAGTTGCAAAGTCCCATCTGAGAAAATGCTTAAAGATTTTACATCCGAAAAGGTTTACTCTGTATCTTCCACTGGTTCCAGTGAGGATGACAGTGAAGAATTCAATCTATAGCTTTTGATGTGAAGTGAGTACAGTGTTACACTTTTTTTTGGCATTTTTCTGGCATATTTTGGGTAATGGTTTGGCATAAAATAAAGTGTTTGATCTGGCAATCCTGCTTCCCACCATTTGCCCTTTTTGCCACCCAACCCTTTACCCTATTTTCTCTAATATTTTTCTTTCCAGTGGATAACAGCGGGTTCCCCGATACCCAGGAGATAAATTAGAAATGCGTCCACCGATAGACATCAGCAACGCAACAAAAGCAGGTAAACTGGAAAGAGGAAAGGAAAAAAAGCTGCCATTGACCCAGATCCCTGGCGCGCTAGCAACGGTGTACTAATTGTTTTAGGAACAGATAGGTCGCTAAAGAAAACCGGGTTATTCCGGTATTTCGTCTTCAGTCTCCTCACCCTCCTTTCATACAATCATGCACCCTGCCAATCGTGCTAGCCATCTTATTTACAGGCGAGCAATATTACATACCTTCTCCCCCATCCCCTCTTGGATGTTCATGTAAGTGAGCAGGCTACAAAGTAAATGACACATTCGCTTTGTTCGTTCGTTCGTGCAACCAGGTTACCTTCCGTCACAATTGAATTCGTTCAGTTCCCCTGTACTAGAGACATCGCTGGCGTATGTGGTGCTCTGGAATGATCAGATGCATTGGCTCCGCTCGGTTCTCAACGAAGAAGCAAAGAAAACTGGCGTGTTTATGAAATAAATATCTGTGTATAATTTAAGTTAGATCCGCCTTATGTTGATTTTGACAACCGACTGAACGCCGCATCGTTAAAGTAAACAGTGTCAGAAAGCTGGTAAACAATTTGCTTACAAAACTCACACACTATATTAATAATGATAATAAGTATTAATAACAAGATTAATAATAAGAAGGAGGAGAAGGAGGGGGGGGGGGAGAAAAAGAAGAAGAAGAAGATGATGATGAAGAACAGGAAGATCCAGAAAAAAAAACAAGAAAAAAAAGAAGAAGAAGAAAGAAGAACACGAAAAAGAAGAAGAAGAAGAAGAAGATCAACAAGAACAAGAACAAAAAAAAAGAACAAGAAAGAAGAAGAAGAAGAAGATGAAGAACAAGAAAGAAGAAGAAGAACAAGAAAAAAAGAAGAACAAGAAAGTAGAAGAAGTAGAAGAAGAAAAAGAAGAAGAAGAAGAAGAAGAAAAAGAAGAAGAAGAAGAAGAAGAAGAAGAAGAAGAAGAAGAAGAAGGAGGAGAAGGAGGAGGAGGAGGAGGAGAAGAAGAAGAAGAAGAAGAAGAAGAAGAAGAAGAAGAAGAAGAAGAAGAAGAAGAAGAAGAAGAAGAAGAAGAAGAAGAAGAAGAGGAGGAGGAGGAGGAGGAAGAAGAAGAAGAAGAAGAAGAAGAAAAAGAAGAAGAAGAAGAAGAAGAAGAGGAGGAGGAGGAGGAGGAGGAGGAGAAGAAGAAGAAGAAGAAGAAGAAGAAGAAGAAGAAGAAAAGAAGAAGAAGAAGAAGAAGAAGAAGAAGAAGAAGAAGAAGAAGAAGAAGAAGAAGAAGAAGAAGAAACAGAAGAAGAAGAAGAAGAAGAAGAAGAAGAAGAAGAAGAAGAAGAAGAAGAAGAAGAAGAAGAAGAAGAAGCAGAAGCAGAGGCAGCGGCAGCGGCAGCGGCAGCAACAACAACAACAACAATAAGAAGAAGAAGAAACCGTGTAACATTTTGACAAACGGATTTCTCTGTGTATTTTCCTACAGTATGTCTATTTATCCTGACGACTTGGATTATTCAAAGCTCATGAATGTCGCCATTCCTGTCTGTGTCTGTTTAACATTCTTGTTATAAGCCATCTTTTTCCCCCATCTACCTTTCAGGAAGCACAAAACAAAGCGATAGTTGTTGATCCTCTTTTCTTGAAGAATTAACATCAGGTCACAATCATAAAAGTGTGAAAACAGTTGAGTTTGAGCACAGTAATTGTTGGCATTACCTAACCAACCATATTTCTGACTATGAAATAAAACCGAGTACAGTAGCTCAGAGCAGTGCACGAACTCCGTGCACTGGCGAGAATCCAAAATACTTTGGGTATATTTTAAACTCCAAATTTAGCCCGGACAGCGCCGTTAGGCTACTCTTTTCGAGCGCAACACTACACATGGGCATACGATCTTACTACGCTTACTACCCAGAGGCCAGGGGACATTACTGAAGGGCCACATTAAGAAATCCCAACCTCCACCGGGGCTTGAACCCGGGACTCCAGCACCTCGAGGCGGATACCATGCCTCGAGATCAAGCAGCACCCAGGATGGCGAATTTATACCTGGTACTCCTTATATGGTCAATTCCTGCGGCGAGCATTTGAACAGTGCGAGACAGTAATCGATCATTACGGTCTGGAAAGATTGGCACAGCTAGAAGCGACCAGGGGATCTGGCGAACACGTCTTCAGTGAGAGGATCAAACTGGTACGGACACCATTGGAATTGGTACTCTTCGCTGGCTGCTGAAGACGAAGACGGGGAGCTTATGTGAATGTTCCAAGTGCTATAATGTCAGTTCTGTAATCAACACAATGAACTGGCCGTACAAAAGAATATTGTGGCAAGTAAATCATAACCTGATATTGACCAGCCTATTAGTCTATACCAATTTGCTGACACCCCATTCTCGATTCTTCTCAGATGGGGCATACAAGTCAAAAGTAAAGATCCCCTTTCACGCCTTAGGCGCATCGGGCATATGGAAGAGCATCCTTTATTTTTTTTTACAGACCAATCGGCACTAGGTGGGTAATGTGGTCAGCATTACGCCGGCCGTCTTTACTTTCCCAGGACTGCTATCCTGGTACCAATTTCAGGCTGGGTCGACTTGCCACGCTCCATCTATATATATATAAAAATCAATGTTTGTGTGTTTGTTTCACCCCTATAGACTCGGAAACTACTGAACCGATTTAGCTGAAATTTTCAGGATATGTTTGTTGTGATACCGGATTTTGAAATGTCGTGGTTTGAAATTCAATCTGTCACTGTTAGAGATAGGTGACCACAATTTATGCAATAATATACGCAACTAATATTTATAACTTTAGTGATTTCTAATTATAGCCACGTTAGTAATTGCGCATGCGCCGCCGTAGTCAGAACGCAAGGCTTCCGCCATTCGCCGGCGAGTTACGTGCAGCCAACGCCTTCTCTAATACATAGAGTAGGTCTAGGTACAGCAAATAAGACTATCTCTATATTTGCCACAATAACCATATTAAACACAATTTATATTTTCTGTTTTTTTTTCAATCAACCTTCAATGGGGGGGGGGGGGGGGGGGGGGGGAGGGGGGGGGGGGGGGGGGGGGGGGGGGGGGGGGGGGGGGGGGGGGGGGGGGGGAATCAAGAACTATCTCGACGTCGGCGCAGACATTGACTGCGACATTAACTTCATTAACCGTGTTAGACACGTGCGATTTCTATTGTTGTGCCGTTTCATTATTATATCTGGAGTATCTGTCTACAAGAAAACAATTGCCTGCGGTTTTGAATTGTGTTTTAATCAGGACACAGAAGTAGGGACACACATCTCTAATTGTTAAGTTCTCTTTTCCTTTATCCGATTAAGTGGCTGCTTGGTCGAATGGTTAGAACACTGGGTTCCTGTGCGGGAGACCTGGGTTCGAATCCGCAGTAGTTAATTTTTTTTTTACCCCGGACAGCACTAGCCATGTTGCCTTTAAAAAAAAAAAAAAGACATGTAAATGGGTAAACCATTTGATAATTAAATTCGACCATTTCGCATACTTATGATTGCATTATTAAACTTTCCGATTGCATGGTTACGCTGAAATTTTTATAGATTTTCATTTATTTTCATTTAGATTTAGTTATTTCATCTGCGTTGGAATTTTAAGCTGTGCTGTTTACCATGGCGTTCATTTCCTAATTATTTTTTTTTTTTTTTTTTTTTTTGGCTGTGTTCATTTGCTTTTCAAGTTTTTTTTTTTCTCCCAACTACTTCAATGAGGGAAAGAGTTGTCGGTGAATTTGGGGGGGGGGGGGGTGGGGACTATTTACTGAGAGAGCTTTAAGTCACATTAACTGCTTTACCCACTTAAAGTAGCAGCAGTAGTAATAGTTGTGGTTGGGCTGTTACACCATAGTGCTCTAATATGAAGACCCCCGGTAAGGTTATGGCGTTCTTCTGTCGGCAAGTGAAATTATACATCCTAACCTGACCAGTCTGTGGCGACAGCACTAGCCATGCGAAACCAAATCTTCTGGCTCACGACTCTCTGTCTACTCCAATGGTAACACAGATAGCAGTGACATTATTTTAGTAGTTGTACTGGTACTTGAAGGATGATGTGGTAAATATTACACTAGCCCCATTCACTACCTATTACAATTCCTGCTCCCCATTTTAGTCCAGATGGACAGGGATGTCAATGTCAGTTACAGCAACAAAAAAATATCGCCAGGTAATGATTTTCAAATATTTCGAAGAGGGAGAAAGCAGTAGTCGGTGGAAGAGGGGAGGGAAAGGGGGGGGGGGGGGTAATTACATAAATTTGATAAGGGGGAGGGTAGTAGGTGGATTTAGTTGGGGTGGGGGGTGGTGGGGTATTGATCAAAGACTATCTCTATATCTGACCAGACAATGATTGTATTAGACACGTGCGATTTCTATTTTCTTTCATTTCTATTTAGCCAAACTATGCCACAGCAACGCGTGGCCGGGTACAGCTAGTACCATGATAAAAATCCACGCAGCCAGCAGGGGTTTCGATCGCAGAACGTTAGAATTACGAGTCGGACTCGCAACGCATAAGCCACGGACGCCGCCAGAGGGGTATGGTCCTTAAATGTTATTACAACAATTGCAGAGCAAAGTCTACCTTTTCATCCATCTTAGCAACAACAAAAACAAAAATAATAATAATAGTGTGTAGATTCCACAACTTGAAGAGGGATTTTACTAAGTAAGTTTTTACTCTGAAGACTTTGAACCTTTGTTACCGACAGTAATTTTGTTTTCTATCCTTACTTTCTTTGCGTTTGCTATTTTCCCCACAAGTTAGAAATGTGACAGCCATATTCATTTAATCATCAAAAGATGACACATTGAGAGCAAAGAAACCCAAAAGAGCACTCCACAAAATAATAGATCAACAATGACAGATCCTTCTTTAATCTGTTAGCTAGCAAAAAACTTTAAAGACCATCTCAGACAATAAAGAACTGTAGTTGAGACAGACAGAACAGACTGAAACCACATATTGATACCAGACAAAAGACATGTAGTGCGTGTAAGAAAACGGGTAAAGCTGCACTGAAGCGCTATAAACTGGGGGTTTATTCACCTTTAGCCCTAACACCACCGCTCCCCCCCAAAAAATTGTAAGTATATTTAGCATTCCCCCCCCCCCCCCCCCCCCCCGTTTTCCCCCCCCCCCCCCCCCCCCCCCCCCCCCCCCCCCCCCCCCTTCCCCCCCCCCCCACCCCCCCCCCCCCCCCCCCCCCCCCCCCCCCCCCCCCCGTTCGTAAAAGATTAAAGTTGCCCTCTTTTAGGTTTTTGTTTACGCATATCGTGCTGTTTCAAAATACATGTTTATGATTATACTGCACACTATTATTATTAAGCATTTAAACAAGTCTTAGCCTTTTGTGGCGCCTGCCTTTAGAAAATGTGTAAAGGGGCTGAGGCATCCCCCTCCCCCCCCAAATCACCGTCTTTCCCGGCTCATGGGGGTGGGTTGTGGGGGAGGGGGTGCGTATTCTGTTTGTCTTGTCGCCGGTTCTAAAGCTTGGATGCGCAGATCTGTAAAGTGGGACACGTATCACCGGTCTGAAGTTGCACTCGGGACATTGAGCACTCGGGACATTAAGCACTCGGGACATTTAGCACTCGGGACATTTAGCACTCGGAACATTCAGCACCCGGGACATTTAGCATTCGGAACATTAAGCACTCGGGACATTTAGCATTTGGAACATTCAGCACTCGGGACATTTAGTACTCGGAACATTCAGCACTCGGGACATCTAGCACTCGGGACATTTAGCACTCGGAACATTCAACACTCGGGACATTTAGCACTCGAGACATTTAGCACTCGGGACATTTAGCAGTCGGGACATTTAGCACTCGGGACATTTAGCACTCGAGACATTTAGCACTCAGAACATTCAGCACTCGGGACATTTAGCACTCGGGACATTGAGCACTCGAGACATTTAGCACTCGGGACATTGAGCACTCGGGACATTGAGCACTCGGGACATTGAGCACTCGGGACATTAGGCACTCGGGACATTTAACACTCGGGACCTTTAGCACTCGGAACATTCAGCACTCGGGACATTTAGCACTCGGAACATTAAGCACTCGGGACATTTAGCATTTGGAACATTCAGCACTCGGGACATTTAGTACTCGGAACATTCAGCACTCGGGACATCTAGCACTCGGGACATTTAGCACTCGGGACATTGAGCACTCGGGACATTGAGCACTCGAGACATTTAGCACTCGGGACATTGAGCACTCGGGACATTTAGCACTCGGGACATTTAGCACTCGGGACATTTAGCACAGGGACATTTAGCATTCGGGACATTTAGCACTCGGGACATTGAGCACTCGGGACATTGAGCACTCGGGACATTGAGCACTCGTTACATTTAGCACTCGGGACATTGAGCACTCGGGACATTTAGCACTCGGGACATTGAGCACTCGGGACATTGAGCACTCGGGACATTGAGCACTCGGGACATTAGGCACTCGGGATATTTAGCACTCGGGACCTTTAGCACTCGGAACATTCAGCACTCGGGACATTTAGCACTCGGAACATTAAGCACTCGGGACATTTAGCATTTGGAACATTCAGCACTCGGGACATTTAGTACTCGGAACATTCAGCATTCGGGACATCTAGCACTCGGGACATTTAGCACTCGGAACATTCAACACTCGGGACATTTAGCACTCGAGACATTTAGCACTCGGGACATTGAGCACTCGGGACATTTAGCACTCGGAACATTAAGCACTCGAAACATTTAGCACTCGGGACATTGAGCACTCTCATTTAGCACCCGTATGATATTTCTGTCGGCTCTTTGGCTAAGTTGATTCGAACGCTTCGTAATGCCGGGATGCCGGGTTCGATCCCAGCTGCGAGCTATGCGCCTTGCGTTGGTTTCGACAGTGATATCAAGAAAGCCGATCGTCCAGGAAAAAAATGGCAAACTACTAGACTTAAATTTGCCTAGAAAAACCACACAACAGCCAGGGGGTGTTGAGGTTGGTTCTGCAACGTCCTGTAAAGGATACGCACGTAACTAACGTATATTATTTCTGTGGAAAAGGGCAGGGTGGGGAAAAGGGGGGGGGGGGTAGTGTTCTGGCGTCCAAACTGATTCCCTTTTGGGGGATAAATGGCAAGAGAAACAGAAAACTGAAGGAGAAGAAGAAGAAGAAGAAGAAGAAGAAGAAGAAGAAGAAGAAGAAGAAGAAGAAGAAGACGAAGAAGGCGTAAATTAGATGGGGGTGGAGGACGAAGAAGGGGGAGAAAAAAAAAAGAATGTTTATGGTGACCCAGCTTAAGCGGTCTATGTCTAACAAGGTTGACTTGTAACGGAAACAATGTACTTGTCATGTTTCACTGTCAAAAATGTGCAGTCGCGGAATGAAAACAATTCCTGCCTTCAAGTTCCCCCGAGCCCAAGTGTGCAAGGCGTCTGCGCGGTAGAGACTTGGTTTAGAGGCAGGTAGGTGGATGGTTGTGTGTAGACTGTAGCTGTCATAAAGAAAGAGTGAAGTGCGGCCTGTGCGGTTGTCAGAGGTCGAGCCGGTAGAGGGATGTCGGGGATCTGTGATGACATGTTTATGTTGGATGAGGGATGAAAGTGGATGTCTACAGCCAGCGGCGATGAGCTTTTTATAAAGTACAGGTAACCCCTTTGGTGAAAGTGGTACTGGCAGGGTTAGTAGTAAATTGGCTTACAATTTCAGGGGTTAGCTAGTCAAGCTGTCAAGCGAGTGAAGAAGTTTCTCGGTAAAACTAACGTTAGTCTCCCCCACGGACCTCCTTTATACACATTAGCTCAGTTCTGTTTGGTAGACCTTGAGCCATGTGGCCCTGGCACAAGGTTATGGGGGTGTTCCGCAATGCCGTTGATATCGCCTGTTGTATATTTCAGCAAGTCAGCGCTTTTAACACTCCAAAAATATGGACAAACGGTGTCTAACTCAACTCCCCTAGAGAGTGCTGCAACCTTTGTCACAGACATTCTGTTTCTCGGAATAAAAACGTAAATGCAAGACAACCCAGAAAGCAAACAACAGAGCGGCACACCCGTAACCTGCAGGAAAGTAGAACAACCCAACAATCGTGTGAATGAAACGTGACCTACTTTGTTTGGGGAGACAACTCAAACCTAACCAGTTTCCCTTCTCCGTAGCACAAAGGACTCCTTTCCTGTATCTTCAGGCCTATTGATCATATGGTGCTAATCCAGTATTTTTAGACCAATCGGCACTCTGTGGATAATGGGGTAAACATCATGCCGACCGCTTTTACTGCCTACGACTTTAACTGGTGCCCAGTGTTGCCACTTTTCTATGACAAAAAACATCCAAAACGGAGTCCAAAAATATATAAAAACATCTAAATTTGCGTGGAAAACATCTTAAAAAAAACATCCAAATGGAAAGAGTCACAAATTACATAGCAATTGATATGACTTACCCTATAGAATCGTGTCTTCATCTTCACTGAAGTCTGTCTCACAAGATCCACAGGATAAACTTAGCTTGGATGATGAAGTTGAAGCTTTAGATCCAAAATGACTCTGGTATGCTTTAGCTGTTCCAATTTCTTTTAATCCCCAATAAGGGAGCTGATAAGTGGAACAGCCTTTCCCTACTATTATCAGGCCAAATTTTATTGTCAAGATAGCATTTAAGAGGTCAAATTTCATCCAGTTTCGTAGGTTAGATTTGATAAATTCACTCCAAATGAAAAAAATCTAGAAAAACATCTACCATCTATACATCAAAAACATCATCTAAATGCAAGGGAAAACATCTAAATCTGGATGTAAAACATCCAAAGTGGCAACACTGCTGGTACCGATTTAAGTCTGGATGGACCTTTCAATCGAAGTAATTTCTGGAAAAAAAAAAAGTCCGGCTCGTTCGGATTTGAACCCACAATCTTCGGATCCAGAGGTGAGCGTCTATCCGCGCTTCAACAAGGTGGCTCTTACATGGCACATTCGCCTAATAAGTATTGTAGAGAGCATATTTTGCTATGCAACATGATCCCTCGCTCAGCCTGCCTTGCTTAATTTAAAATACAGGTAACACCAATACGTTTTGAACGAGGCATGCTGCAGAATCTGACGGATGAGAGAAGCAATGCAGTATCTGTCCGCCTGTCGGGGCTTGAGTTCACTTACTCTGTATAGAAATAAAGACACTACCTCATATAATAATTATCACAATCTGCCGTGCCGGTAAACGTCGGCTATAATGTTTCGCCGTCGTACACCATCACCAGAATCACGGATCAGGTCAGTGTTCGTGACTGGCCTAGTCCGTGTGTCCAGATCATAAAGATATTCATCTCTTTGCTTTCCCCTTGCTCTTTTCCTATCAATATAGCCAGTCTTTGCCACGTTCTCGAGCCCGGTCCTTCTCACCATGGCAGAAGAACTGCACTGGACTGTTTGAGGTGGCATTTCTGACAGATGCCTTTTGCATTTTTTTGCGTGTGCATGCTACTGGCTTTGCTGAGACTGCAGGCTGTCAGTTTTTTTTTTTACATTTTAGTGCTTGTGTGCCATGAAATTGTGTAACTTTTTATTTCAAGTCATTTTCAATGAGAGCAGACATGAAAAAGAAAAGCAGAAGACCACACGTTCTCTTTGTTTGTGTGTGGTTGTGTGTTTGTGTGTGTGTGTGTGTGTGTGTGTGTGTGTGTTATTTTAGTGGAGAAAGAATGGGATGACTGATTAATTGAAAGTGTTCACAGGTCACGGGACAGTCCAATATTTCAAAGCACGGTAGATTGAGTGTATAGTTTTGGTTGGGGTAGGGTAAGGGTTAGGTTAGGGCTAGGTTAACGCGCGAAAACCGTGGCCTTGGACTGTCCCGTGACGTCATTTGTGGCCTGTTAAAAGTACAATACCATTGCTTTTCCCCCTGTTATTCTACGTTAGGCTTCGAACATACACACACGCACACACACACATCTCCACTGCGATTTAAAAAAAAATCGGTTTTTTTAACGATTGTCTCCCCATTTGCACACCACCAGTTGTAGGTCAACTTCATTGATAAGTTGGTTGGACTAGTTTACCGTGGTCGAGGTTACGGGTATCGCAGTTTGTTGTTGTCTGGTATTCACGTTTTTCTTTCCGAAAAAGAGACGGCCTGTAAAATAAGTTGTATCCCTCTCTAGGGGGTTGTGTGTTAGACCCAGTATCTAAATGTTTTAGGAGTGTTATAAACTCTGACATGGTGAATATACAACACGCTGTATGAGCGCGAGTGCGCAATATCCCCGTGACCTTGTATGAAAGTCGGATCGCTCGAGGTGGACCTATAAGAAGTGAGGTGGTCAATAGGTCGTCCAATCAGAAGCCAACTAGTGTGTAGCGGTGTGCAAATAGGGAGATTAGCGTAAACGTTACCGTATTTTCAGCGTGTTTGCTTATGTACCATGTCTGAAATGTACATAACAATACATGTTTTATGTAGAACCTCAACAGTCGTTCTCTCACTGTAATTTACATCTTGTTTTTGTAAATATTTGTATATGAATATGGATGTATGTGCCATTATCTGCTGTGGTCGTAAATCCTTTACAAATATGGTGTGCCTTCTACTTCCAGACTCTATGAGCGATTGGTAAACCTTTGACAGACAGGCATCACAACCAACTGCCAAACTGTCGTTCCCGCAGCATCTTCTACCTGGGCAGGTGTGGTTCGCGACTCAGCCCTTCAGGTGAGTCAATGATAGAGTACTTACTGACACAGAAATACAGGTGTTATTATGAAAGCACGCAGGCACCCGCGCGCGCAAACACAGAGACACAAACACACACTCACATACACACATCGAGAGAGAGAGAGAGAGAGAGAGAGAGAGACAGAGAGAGAGAGAGAGAGAGAGAGAGAGAGAGAGAGAGAGAGAGAGAGAGAGAGAGAGAGAGAGAGAGAGAGAGAGAGATCAAACAAACTCTATTTCAAAGGGTCACAAATTGACCTGTCCTAAATTTGGTCATTTCAGCCACGCATATTTAACAACGCAATTATATATAGTTTATGCTTGTTAAGTTGATTTATCAATATAAATCGTACGAATAAGCAATTGTTAAAAAAAATGCTAAAAGAATGGGGACAGGAAGGGAAATTCGGGGGTGGGGAAGGGGGCGTTGGGGAAGATTGAAGAAGGAAAGTTTTTACAAGATTTTATTTTATATGATTTGATTCAAGAACCGACATTACAGCGCTCGGGACATTCCCATAGGCACTCCGTCCCCACATTCAACAGCCAGCGAAGAGTTCCGATGCTAATGGTGCCAGTAGCATTCTGTTTAAACGTTGGTCTCGCCTTTCCTCAGAGCCTCGAGCATCTGCCAGAACCTCTCGTCACTCTTTCCTGCATCAGTCTCACTAGAATGTGGTCATCCGTCTGCTCCTCCGAACTGTACACGCTCTGCCACAAGGTACTAACCACGTCTGCCTTATTATGTATCAGTATTCCATTTGTTTGAGCAGAGCCAGCCAGTCTGTTCGCCTGTTCATTTCCCAACACACCGGCGTTTTCCGATGAAAAACTGTACATAGTTTTTACAAGAAGACATAGTAACACTGCTCAAATAAAACCCCAATGTAAAATCGTAATCCTTATCAATGTTGTGCAACTATTGCCGTTAGCAGGATCATCATCATCATCACCGTTGTCAGTGCCATCGTGGACACCATCATGAAGACTGTCATTGGCGTGAGCTAAAATGTCGTCGTTGTCACCACAGTCACTGTTCTCCTCTGTCAGTGTCGTGAGCTGAAATGTCGTGGTTGTCAACACAGTCACTGTTCTCCTCTGTCAGTGTCGTGAGCTAAAATGTCGTGGTTGTCAACACAGTCACTGTTCTCCTCTGTCAGTGTCGTGAGCTGAAATGTCGTCGTTGTCACCACAGTCACTGTTTTCCTCTGTCAGTATCGTGAGCTGAAATGTCGTGGTTGTCACCACAGTCACTGTTCTCCTCTGTCAGTGTCGTGAGCTAAAATGTCGTGGTTGTCAACACAGTCACTGTTCTCCTCTGTCAGTGTCGTGAGCTAAAATGTCGTGGTTGTCAACACAGTCACTGTTCTCCTCTGTCAGTGTCGTGAGCTGAAATGTCGTCGTTGTCACCACAGTCACTGTTTTCCTCTGTCAGTATCGTGAGCTGAAATGTCGTGGTTGTCACCACAGTCACTGTTCTCCTCTGTCAGTGTCGTGAGCTAAAATGTCGTGGTTGTCAACACAGTCACTGTTCTCCTCTGTCAGTGTCGTGAGCTAAAGTGTCGTCGTTGTTACCACAGTCACTGCTCTCATCTGTCAGTGTCGTGAGCTGAAATGTCGTAGTTGTCACCACAGTCACTGTTCTCATCTGTCAGTGTCGTGAGCTAAAATGTCGTTGTTGTCACCACAGTCACTGTTCTCCTCTGTCAGTGTCGTGAGCTCAAAAGAGGAAAGAGGCGAATTTGTGTTTTATCAGTAATAGTTAAATAGAGGGAATTAAATGGTATAATAGAATAACTAATGTAGAGTTTTGGGAGAGAACTAAACAGGCTCCAGTGAACCAAGAGGTGGCGTTGGAGAGGACACACACTGAGAAAACAGGAGCACAGCATAACTAGAATGTCTTTGCATTGGAACCCACATGTAGCATAGGATTAAATAAAGACAAAACAACACTGTAGAAGAGAGCTGGATAATAAAGTTAAAAAGATGGTGAGGACATGGGTAGAGCTCCATGCAATGGCGAAGGCTAGAGCGACTTGGCGTGAGTTGGTTGAGTGCCTATGCTCCATTGGGGAATAGAAAGAAAGGCAGAGGAAGAAGTATCGCAGTTACAGATCACTGGTATTGTCTGTTTTATTATACAGAAGTGAGAGCTGGACTCTCACTGTGGAAATGGAAAGGAGAATTCAGGCTTTTGAATGTAAATGCTACAGACGCATTTTACGAATTAGTTATTTAGAACACAAAACTAATAAATATTTCTAAAAGAAAATATACAAACGTCCCCGAAAGTAGTAGCGTCTCTTGGCAGTGGTGAATCGTTGCAAGCTAGTTTGGTTCGGGCACCTGGTGAGACATTGATTCCATTGCAAAGACTGTGCTTCAAGAAACATTGGGGTGGGGTGGGGGAGGGGGTTAGTCGAAGAAGAGGTGGCTAAAGAAGAACTGGAAAGACAACATCAAAAAGTGGACAGGACAAAGTTATCTTACATTTATATATCAAGCGGAGGACAGAGAAAATGACTGGTTGTATGTGCCATCGATGTACCTCAACGACCCTAACGGGTCAAGGGTTATGTTATGCCATGTTATAAAAGAGGGGTGTGTAAAAAAAAAGGGGGGGGGGGGAGGGTGTAGGTGGACATAGAAATGTTGTAAAGGGGGCTGATTGTCCTCATAACCACGTATAGAAGTTCTTGTTTTTATGTGTATCTGTGTGTCTGCGCGCCCGGCTCGCTAGCGTAGTTGGCTAAACCTGACTTCGCGACAACCGGATGGCGAACTCCTTGTAGTCCTGGTTCACACTCGGGGGTAGGCAAAAAAGCCACATTTCTCCCAGACTACCAGTATTTATCATGGAATCAAGGCCGAAGGGTTGCGATATCCATAGAACCTAGCCAAAGTGTTAAAAACGTATGGTTTCTGAATATTTAAAAAAAAATGTCTGTCTGCGCATGTTTGTATGTTGTAGTAGTAATAGTAGTAGTAGCAGCAACACTAACAGCAGCATTAGGAATATTAGTAGTAGCAGCAGCAGTAGTGGATTTTTTTTTGGGGCACTCGGCCACAGAATCTGTTGGGCATGTGTTGTAAATCGTAAAATATATACACAAGCGAATCAAGGACAAGGCTAAGCAATGGAACTTGCGGTGAAGGCAATTCGAGGCCAGAGGTCAGCAAATTTTTTAGCAACAAGCCCCATGATAGCTGATCCCTTCATCTCCCCTTTAGGGTTGACTATCACCCCAGCATTGTCCTCACAGTTTACTACAAACAAGACACCATATAATTGTTCCCTTTTTGTTCTAGTGACAGTCAAGCAAAATACCATTTACTGTCCCTTTTAATACTAATAAACAAACATTTAGTCACGGCATACATCCCGCAGCATGCACATGCCGTGAGAACAGAACGCAGTTGCTAGAGGTGCCAACATCAACAGTCCCTATTAGAATTGCAATTAGTCGTTGACGGAAGCAATCATTCACGACAAGCTGGAAGTACAAACGCACTATTAATGCATATGGCACGTTGCCAGATTTATCGCAAACTAGCTAAGAGCCAATTTTCATTTTGTTTCTGTCAATATATTAATATGCATTTATTTATCTGTTAAATACATCTCCACAATCCGATATTTCTTAACATTCCCATCCTACCTGGAAAACACCTGCTGACGTATGTCACACCTACTATACGCAGGATACGACTCTCCACAACCCAGTCTACGGTTTGAACCACTAGGCAGCGCACACCTGTTAAAGTCAGCCTGTCTGAAAATTCCTGGAGTGAATGCAACTGTTCTTTTCAGCTTGTCTATAGCAGTTCCACCTGTCTGAAAGCGTGATCCAATCTCAAAATATATGGATTTTGCGAGGGGTAGCGGCTAGAGGGCTGTTATGGGTACAAGGGTCCGCAGAGGACTTGCTACTGACTGAGCGGCTAAAGAGCTGTTATGGGTGCAAGGGTTCCGCAAAGGACGTGCTACTGACTGACTGACTGATTGACTGACTGACTGACTGACTAAGCGGCTAGACGCTTGCCTGTGGATACGACGGTCGTGGGTTAAAATCCCAACTGAGGCCGACATGTTTCAAAAACGACCTTGGCTCCCAGGTCAACTTGACCTAAAATAGATACCCTGTTAAGTTCCGGAAAGTAAAGGCGGCCGGCGTGATGTTGACCCATTGCCCACCGTGTGCCGATTGGTATATAAAATATACGTCTAGAACTATACACGCGTGAGTTAAAAAAAAAAAGTAAAGATCCCCTTTTACGCATTAGGCGCATCAGTCATATGGGAAGAGCATCCCATATTTTTACAGACTAATCGGCACTGGGTGGGTTGTGGTCAGCATTACGCCGGCCGTCTTTACTTCCACAGGACAGTCATCCTGGTACCCGTGGTAAGCTGGGTCGACCTGCGACGCTCCATACCATGATAAAATTCCACGCAGCCAGCAGTGGGTTTCGATCGCGGTACGTTGGAATTACGAGTCGGACTCTCAACGCCTAAGCCACAAACGCCGCATACACGCGTGAAGATGCGGAAAAATGTCTTTTTTTCATTTGTTAATTACTGTCAGACACTTTGAGTTTTCCTTGACGAAGGGACGATTGGTCAGTCAATCAGGTGCCGTCTCCACAATGAAGATTGCCTGAAGTGTATCTGCATTGACAGTCTGCATTGACTGTGGTTTGTCCATCTCTAGATGTTATCTTTATTCTTGTATCCCTGTCTGCTGATTGGTGCATATGCCACATCAAAGAATCAAGAATCAAAGAATCATTAAATCGATCAGGAAACTACCAGCCCCAGCACAAGACGCAAATGTTATGACTGACAAATCAGAACAAGTCATTATCCTCCGCCTCAGAACAGGCCACAACCGATTACTTAGCCGCATGTATACAAAATTCAAGATGGGCGTGTCAGTTATGTGCACCTGTGAAGAGGTTTCCCAGACAGTATAGCATGTACTCCAATACTGCACCGAATTTGACACGTTAAGGCAAACCTTTTGGCCGGAGACAACAACAGTGGAACGTAAACTCTATGGACCATTGAATGAACTAACGACAACAGTGACATTTATACAAGAGACACAATTGCTGATATAGACAACTTATTTCAGGCGAACGAAAGAAGAAGAAGAAGATATGCCACATTATAACTCTAAGGCTTCACTTTTTGTGCATGTCTTCTCTCAAACTCATAAGACCAGCTGCTGGCCGAAGGGGTAAGACAGTTTGGCTTCCTCGCAGAAGTCCCAGGTTCAAATCCTCGGTAAGGTTACGGGTTTTCTTCTGTCAGGGGCAAAAATAGAATCATAAAATGATTGTGGTCTCTAGAGCTGGTTTTGTCTCTGACGAGGAAACACACAGGGTATGCTTCAGTTTTTTTTTCAAGTTAGTTGCGTATCCTTGACAGGACGTTGCAGAACCAACACCAGCATTTTTATTTTTTATGTTGTAGTTTTTCTAGGCAAATTTACGTCCAGTAGTTTGCCATGCTTCTGGACGGTCGTCTTCTCGATACCACTGTGGAAACCAGCGCAGGGCGCCCACAGCTGAGATCGAACCCGGCACCCATGCATTACGAAGCGCGTTGGCAACGCCTAAGCCACTAACGCCGAAATGCCCCATTTTCCTGTGACCAAAGCTTGATAAGGTGAAAACTGTTGACTGAAAATTTTTGGTCAAATACTTTTACCTTGAATTATTGAATGTTAAGATGGATGGATGGATGAAAGGATGATACAGAAAAGGAGGGGGAGGGGGTTGGAGAGAGAGAGAGAGAGAGAGAGAGAGAGAGAGAGAGAGAGAGAGAGAGAGAGAGAGAGAGAGAGAAGAAAGGCAAGGAATGGCAGGTCTGTGTCTGTCTGTGCTTGCGCGGAGTTTTCACGACAGAGAGTCGGTAAAGCCGGTGTCTGGGCAGGCGGATGATAGTTACATATATCTTTCTTTTGTCTGCGTTCACAATTCTTAATCCCATTAAAATAGACTTTGTCCGTTCGTTCTCTGTATGTCTTCCTATTTACCTCTCAGTCTGTCTGGCCTGCTTGTTTGCCTGTCTACCTGTCTGCCTGCCTTTCAGTTTAACACAGCAAATTTAATATATTCATTGTTGCTGCTAAAGAAAAACAAAACACATCGTTTGTCCACAACCGTCTCCATCAGATGTAGACAATCTTGGTTTGTCTCATGTGACAGTCGCACACAAACTCACCCAGACACCGCATAAGATGTTTCCCTGTGCCTGTTATTTCAGCCTATACAGCGAGCGGTGTCATCTAAGAATTTAACCATCAGTTTCAAATATCCGCACCGATTGGGAAAAGTAATATTTGGGATGCTTAACGTTACCACCTGGGCTGTTCTCAGGTTGAGGCTGGGCATCGGGTTAATCTCGCCTGTAGCGAGTGTATCTTTAGAGTTTGCGACACTGATTTAGTGGAAGCAACAGTGGTGTAGCAGCTAGTCACTCGCATCGGATCCGGAAGGTCGTGGATTCAAATCCGAACGTGCAGAATGCTTTTTTTTCAGAAATTACTTTTGCTTCCAGGTCTAATAATGGGTACCAAGGAAAGTCATGTGAAGTAAAGGCGTCCGGCGCGATGTTGACCACATCACACACAGATTGATCTACACAATGTAGGTCCATTACTATATTTCCCAGTATTCGTAAAGGCTTGGGAAAAGGTCCTTTACTTGTTACCTGTTCGCCGCTTTAGTGAGCAGTTTTATTGACTGCAATTAAGAAGATTTAAGCAGTATTAAAGTTCGTCGTTGTTACACAGGTTTGTCCGGGGTCCCAGCATCGCTACCGACGGGTTGCCCCTTAACTACTTCGTTCCTGTCCCATTGGAAATCACACAAAATGTCCCATTTGAAAAACAGTGAAAAATTAGTCAGTTCCAGTAAAATCTTGAAATTCGCACACGCAAAATAAAAATGCATAAGGCAGCTTTTATAGACAGGGGCGGGCAGTCAGATAGACAAATAAATAGACAGGCAGGCGGATAGACATACAGAAGGCAGGCTAGGAAACAGACATACAGGCAGCTAGATGGACAAACATTCAAACTATTAGACAGGAGACAGGGAGAAACATACGGACAGCAGGCTACAGATCGATGGAAGGACGGACAGACCAACCGTAATGATCGGCAGACAAACCAAAGGATAAACCAAAGGACAAACCAAAGGAAGGACCAACTGACATATAATCAGACGGACAGACAGACAAACATACATGCAGATAGACATAAAGACTGCCACACGCAGACAGCGGAAGACTTGGAAATGAGACAACTCATTCAGGATTGCGTGATCTTCTTCTTCTTCATCTCATTCACCGGTTGTGAGCTCTGGCGGAAAGTTCTGGTTTTTCCTCCACTTTGGCCTTGGAAGAAACGCGCTGAAGCACAGAAACCACGAAAGACCCGCTCTTATCACCCCCTAACCCTGAGTAATGAGTGCGCATCCGTTTTACAGAACTGACTCATTTGTATGCAGACGCAACGCATAATCAATGATGGACTCCACCATGAAACCCAACCATAGCGCATCCCGTCACCATATGTATATATAACATTTAGTCAGTACCCTTGGCTGCTTCTAGTGACCACTTCTCGAAATCTATGAATTAATCGAGTAACAGAAAGTGTATTGATTGGCACTCATAAAAAGAAGTAGAAAGATAGAAGAACACACTAGACAACATAATAATCGAAAGTTATAGTTACCGTGCCGGGAATTGAACCTGTCACCTCCAGACGGCGTGTGCGCCTCGCCATGAATACAAGTGCACAGAGTGATCGAAAGTTCTATAGTTTTCAAATTGCGTAATGATTGGCTCTCCTTATATGCATGTGTTGAAAAAGCTACTGGACTGAAAGAATTAGGACGTAGAAAGGCAATTTTATGAGGGGTGTAAGAAGGTAGTTGTTCCACCCTAGCGGTTTGCAGGTTCAACACCTCACGGTAAAAATGAAACAGTTACAGATCTGTGTTACGGATCTTTCTTTGTCGCGGGCGAAACCTAACCTGCACAGTCGGTGGCGGCAGCCCTAGCATGAGTCCCTCAATCAGCGGTTTTCAGATTGTGGGCCGCGACATCTTTGGGGTCGAATGACCCTTTCTCAGGGGTCGCCTAAGAAAATACATAGTCACTGAAGTTAAGAAGTAGCAGCGAAAATATTTTTATGGTTTATTGTCACCACAACATAGGGAACTATTAAAGGGTCACGGAATAAGGAAGGTTGAGAACCACTGCCCTAAATCATCAGGCTCAAAGACCCACATGCCTAATACACAAAAGTGGTAAATACAAGAAGTAATTTCAGTTTTTTTTTTTGTGTTTTTTTTTTTCATATTGTCGTTGAGGTTTGAACAAAGGATCCACATCATGGCACACGGATAGTAAGCCATCAGTGCTCTGTTCTCTCTCTTACTCAAGACTGAGTCCGAAGAAGCTCAGCACAGTGCACAGGCTCTATCGTTGAGAGATCCCAGAAACCCTGTTCAACCGTATAGAAGAGTTATGTTGGAGCACTTAAAGGTTATGTAGTAACGTGAAGTCGGGACCAGATTGAGAATATTGTTGACTGTGAGGCAGGCTGAATTCATGCGTGTCGTTTATCCCCCATGGCTAATGCCTGAAAAGTGTGACACTCTGAGTTCAAAAGATCCCAGTCTGCATGTCAGACTAACAGGACCACAAGGTTGACAGATTCAATAATCTCAGGCTGATGTCAGAAGGCCGAATCATTTCATTCTGTCAATATAATCTAGACATGGTCTTATTCCAAGCCTCTCTAATGCCTGTATTTGTAAACATGTCTTTCCCTGTGTTGTTAGTGACCTTGTGGATACATCGCATTTCACATGTAGCTGTTTTCTGTTCTAGTGCCTTAAACATTGTTCATGTTTGGCATTGATAACAGTGAAAGAATAATAATTTCACGTGCAAGAAGCAGAATACAATAGTGAACACACACTGCTCGCGCGGGTCGACATTTGCACCTACACACACACGCGCGCGCTATGCACATATAGAGACAAGAATTGCTTTAAGAGTGAAAAGGTGAAAGATATGTACGTTGAGAAGAGAAACTAGAGTGCACTTCAAAGTAGGAAACATAATGGAACTCAGTAACCGCACTTTCACCGTTGGAATTCTCTGGTCTGAAGGCATTGCGCCTGAGACTCCTTTGTGCATTAAAGGAGACATTTTCAGTGTCTGGCAAAGGACAGACAAACACGATTGCCCATCAAACCCCCTTAATCATGTGACATTGCAGGAGAAGAATCCGCCTAATGCAATATCTCCTTTCGCCGGTATTATTTTCTCGATCCTCTTCCCCTGCTTGCCTCCCTTTGCCCTTTAAGCTGATATTCTCTCCCCTGGTTTTGTTTAGCCTTCCTTCCTTTGGTACTGCAGGCATTTGTAACTCGTTTTATCACTTTATGTTACCTCTAGTAGGGGCCGTGTCGGTCTGTGTGGCTGAGACGATGTCACTGAGCTTCGCAATTCCCAGGTACCGGGTTCGATCCCAGCTACGGGAGATTTATGTGTGTCAGGTAGTATGGGAAGTGAAAGCGGCCGGCATGGTGTTTGACTATCACCCATCGAGTGCCCATTGGTCCATAACAATACGAATCTAGCATTCAGTACCAAATCACCACTAGGGTTTATCGAGTATCCGTATCCAGTCATCCCTTTGTGGGCTTCAATTTTTCGTTATTTGAAGCTCTAATCTGGCTCTTGCCAGTGGCCGCAATATAGCCCGACCATAAATAGGGTCTAATGGCTAAACGCGGTTTCCGTGACCTCTCCACGGTGAACCTCATCCACATGGTGGCACTTTGTGTCATCGGGGGTTTATCGCTTGTGTAATGTCCTGGTGGGGTACAAATCTACTACTACTACTACTACTACTACTACTACTGGGGTCAGAAAATGATTCTTCGAAAACCCCTTATCCGCAAGTGTTGCATAGGTCCTTGACAGACTCTCGCCAAATCGCCCTGATCGTTGGTTTTCTGTGCCACACTGCTTATTTCTGTCTCCTTCCCCCACCATCTTTTCTCCCATTGTTAGTTGGTTTTGGTAGCCGCTGTTTTCTACAGGATAAGGTTGCCGATACCAAGCCCAGTGAATGAAACAGAAAAGCTGTAACGCAAAGGGAAGTGTGTCTTCACTTGGGTATGAATCCCCAAGGTATAAATCACAGAAATTCCCTTCAGTCGTAAGGGAATTAGGTCCCCTAACGGTTACAGAGTAGCCTGTAGTCCAGACAGTTTGGGACTAACGTATGATACCCCTACCTTTAGTCGCCTCTTACGACATGCTTGATAGGGTGCAATGCTGATGTTTTTCCTCCACTGAAGGTCCCGGTAACATACGGACGAGATACTACAGTATAGTTTGTTGCGTATCATTTACAGGACGTTGCAGAACCAACCACAGCATTTTTTGGCTGTTGTGGTTTTTCTAAGCAAATATACGTCTAGTAGTTTGCCATTGCTCCTCGACGGTCGGCTTCTCGATACCATTTTCGAAACCAACGCAAGGCGCAGGACCTGCAGCTGGGATCGAACCCGGCACCACGGCATTACGAAGCGCGTTCTCAACGCCTAAGCCACAGACGCTGACACTACAGTATATATTTCCAGAAATCAGTATATTCCTAGGGAAAGCCATCGCGGCATAGCTGCTAGACGCTCGCTGCGTATCGTAAAGTCGTGTGTTCGACTCATGACAGAGCCGGACTGGTTTTTTCTTTTTCTTCAAAAATGACCGTTGCTCCCAGGTCCACCTAGACCTAGTTGGGTGCCATGTAAAAGAAACATAGAAAGTAAAGGCGACCGGCGGGATGCTGACCACATCACCCACCGAGAGCCGGTTGGTCTGTAAAATATATGTCTAGCCTTCTATGCCCAGTACGCCTGCGGGCGGGGAAATGGGTCCTTTACTTAGTGAGTAATTAATTCTATTGCTAGTCTCCCCTTGTTGTCTAATTGTGTTATTCTCCCCTCCCCCCGACTTCACCTGAAATCACTATCACATTCTCTCCCCTCGTGCTTAAGTCCCCTGGATATAACTATTCTCATATCCTACTTCCCACAGCTCTCTCCTTTACCCTGCAGAAACCTCTACATTATTGCAGATCCGTAATAATACACTGATGACGTCTTGTATTTTTTTTTCTGGCACACCTTTTCTTCACGAGGATGCTTTAACATTTAATGCCTCAAGTCTCTGGTAATACAATCAGGAGTCACCTAGGGATACACGAAGAAAGTTAAATTGGCTCTTCTAGCTAGCGTATTCGGATTCATCAAATTGAGCATGCCAAGATGCATATTAGTGTATCCAAGGGCAGAATTTCATATCCTAAGCGGCTGTCCTTACCTCACTGATCCCGTCTCAATGTCGGACGCAGTTTGTTGTTGTTTTAAAGCTCCACCCTGGTTGTTGCCGGGGGCTCTATTATAACCGAGTCTATGGGCTGAACTGGGTTCCTGGGACCTATCGCGGGTGGTCCTCATGCAAATGTGGGCGCATTGTGTCACCGGGTGCTTATCGCTGGGTATAGTGTCCTGGTGGGGTTAAACATCAATCAATCAGTCCTTACCTGCACACATGTTTCAGCTGGTGTAGTAATTGATGCAGCATTACCGGTGTCGTAATTGTAACTTTTTGTTTTATGCAAAGGTTGAACGAGGTACAGAAGAAATGTTTGGCAGGTCCACAAATATGTATTAATCTAAAACGCACTAGTAACGGAGAAATCCCAGCAAGCGAACCACGAATTAATGGGGTGTGGGGGAGGGTGCGGGGGGAGAGAGAGAGAGAGAGAGAGAAAGAGAAAGAGAGCAACTGACTATGCGGTCTCCGTTCGGCTAATCTTCCGGTGGTGGGGATGTGTTGGCCGACATTATACGAACTGTCCCGGCTTGGTGTCACCTTGTTAGACTGCCATTGTTGAGCAACATACCGATGTGATTCGTGGACAGTCTCGCAGTCTTGAAGTAAGACAGTAGGGTCTTTAGAGCTGAAGAAAGATTCTCGGCCATGTAAGCTGCTCGGCAACAAATAACAGAAGCAATACAAAGTTGTATCAAATCCTAAGAGGATTGGAAAATCATAGTCATCAGTGTCTTGGGCTTCAGAACGCTCACCTGGTTGAAGAAGAAGAAGAAGAAGAAGAAGAAAGGAACGGAGAAAAATGAGATAAGAGAAAAAAAAGTAATAATAATGATATTCATAAATAGTAACTGGCGTTAGCTGATAGTTGGATACATAACCTAAAATTAAAATAAGTCACACCACCTAAAAGTGATGCCATGCTACATGCTAACGGTACCAAGCAGGAATCTCTCCCCCCCCCCCCCACCCCCTCCCCACTCCTCACCCACCATTTCAGCCAGAACGTTTACCTCTGGCAGCGCCGGAAAACCTGCATTTGTGCACCTGTACAAGGTAGGCCCGGCGACCGGTTGTCTTTTACTTAGAAATGTGTACAATTTTCTGGATTTATTGGGCTGGCTGATGATGTGCGAAATAAACAATCAATTCTAAAGATTGTGTCTGGACTTGCGCCGTTATGGGATCTGTCGCCAGATAACCAGAGAGAAGAAGAGAGAGCACGACAGTGTTAGAGAGAGAGAGAGAGAGAGAGAGAGAGAGAGAGAGAGAGTGAATAAATGTGTGTGTGTGTGTGTGTGTGTGTGTGTGTGTGTGTGTGAACACACAAGCAAAATAAAAATACAACAGTGTAAACTAAAGAGATGTTGTCTTGCCACCAGTTGCCTTCACTTCCTACCATATTTCCTCACATTTACGTTAGACTAGGTCGACCTGGGAAGCCAAAATAAATTTTACACAATGCTTGCCTTGCTGTCAGCCACTGTGGTGTAGCGGCTAGAGGCTTGCGCGTGGATAGGAAGGTCGTAGGTTCGTGTCCTGACGGAGCCGACTTTTTGTTTGTCTAAAATGACCTTGGCTCCCAGGTTGACCCAGCCTTGAGTGGGTACCAGGTGCAGTCCTGGGAAATAAAGGCTGCCGGCGTTAATGTAACCACATCACCCACCAGGTGCCAATTGATCTATTCAAGAAAGGTCTAGCCCTATACGCCCTGTGAGACTGAAGACCTGAAGAAAGGTGTTTTACCTTTTTTTCTTCAAAACTCAACTTACTGGTCTTGTTGGGAATTTAAACACTTGCCCACATAGTCAGCAAGCAAGCAGGCTAACTACAGAGTTTCAAGACATACACATTCCTATGTAGGTTCATGATCTTCGTGGTTAGGAAAAAGGGGGGGGGGGGGGGGGGTTAAAGAGAATACATCCACTGTCACCTAACAAGCCTTTCGTAAGAGTAAACTATTTATGGGTCTCCTTCAAAGTGGAGTGCATCTGCTTGAGAGGCGAGGAGTCAGTAGCCTGCGTCTAACTAAGCAATATCTGTCAAACGGACGTGCACACAAAACCCAAGTTTTTGAACAAGACCAGGGTCTGGAAGTGGATAAACACCCAGAACTGTGCGTCGCAGTTTACAGCCGGTGAACGAGAAGAAGATGTAGAAAGAGACAGCACACAACATACACATGTACACACATATGTCTTAAACAGACACAGCTCGCTCTCTCTCCCTCTCTCTCTCTCTCTCTCTCTCTCTCTCTCTCTCTCTCTCTCTCTCTCTCTCTCTCTCTCTCTCTCGAGATATAGGTGAATTCATATTATATACAGCTGACATGTACGAAGTTTTAGGCATCCACAGTCTTAGACATACAAATGACTACTTCTCGAGTTCGTCATACCTTTTTCCATAAAATTCTCCATTTAATCTAGGACCAGTTTTATTATACTTGGCTGACTGTCCTGTGCCTTGTGTGTCTCTCTGCCTAGTTTTTAGTGTGTCTTTCTGAGTGCTTACCTTCGCATCTTCCATCAACCAAGTTTAAACTTCTGGCAACATTATTTTACAAGCGATACACTAACAGCCATTCTCCACTTCTTGTGAACAAACAGGCCCTGTCAATGCCTTAGCGGCATTCCTGATAAATGATCCAGCTAAGAGAGATGATCGTGTCTGGCCCGCGTCTGTGTTTATCTCCCTTTAATTTGACTCGTGGTTTACTTACACTGTGAGTGTACATGTTCCGCTGTTATGTCCCCTGGTTCACATTCTCCCGTCTTGTTGCTGGAGAACTTAACTGACTAGTTTGCCTTCTAGAATTGTGAATTAATATATGCCCCCTTAGTAAATACAAATGTGCACATAATCAAAATCATTCAATCAATCAGGTGCCGTCTCCACAGTTAAGGTTGGCTGCAGTAGATCTCCAACACTCTCTGT
>CAJHNH020005223.1:137500-145000 GCA_905116865.2 Candidula unifasciata
ATGTGACGATTTTAATTGGTAGTGTTTATTTCAAATAAACATACTACTTCGTATTTCTGAACTTCTTCCAAGTATTCAGCTTTCAGCTCTAATTGTAATCTTGTAACTGCACTTTTCAACTCTAATTATAAGCATGCAGCTGCATCGTTGTACAGTTCTTGAAATCGTGTTCCTGTACCTGTCTTCTTGTATTCTTCTTACCACTCTGTAGCGGGATCTTTTATTGATATAAGCGAGTGTCAGAATATTTCTACTTTGTTGTCTATTACATAGATCTCTTTCCAGCTGTCAGAATCTTTCAACTTTGTTGTCTACTGTATACTTCTCTTTCCATGTGTCTGCATCTTTCTACTTTGTTGTCTGTTGTATACTTTTCTTTCCAGCTGTCTGCATCTTTCTACTTTGTTGTCTGTTGTATACTTCTCTTTCCAGCTGTTTGCAGCTTGTTAACGATACAACAAATCTTTGACTGTATAACGAGGTAGCTAAAAAAACAAAAGTGGGCTCGGAAACAGACAGAAGATTAGTGAGAACAATCCTTAATGCATTCTGGAAAGATCCATATGCTCAAATCTTTATCTTACCTTTAGCTACGCGAGCTTTAAAGAAATGATCGCCCCTGTTTTATGTTGATGAATGAAACGACGTATGCCTTTCAGGAGCCGCAACTAGACAGTGGCTAGAAACTGGACTGTAGGACCGAAAGTCGTTTGCTCAAATCCACATCGAGTCGAATTTTATTTTCCATTAAAAAAAATGTACCTTGGCTCCCACGTCGACCCAGCTTAAAATGGATATTAGGTGTAGTCATGGGAAGTAAACGTGGCAGGCATAATGTTGACTACAACACCCACCGAGTGATGATTGGTTCCTAAAACATTGATCTAACAATATACACCCAAAATGCTTAGCGGCATGGCAAAGTGTTATGTACTTTACTTTACCTGACTATACTTTCCTTTACCTTACTATACTGTACTGTACTGTACTGTACTGTACTGTACTGTACTGTACTTTACTTTACTTTACTTTACTTTACTTTACTTTACTTTACTTTACTTTACTTTACTTTACTTTACTTTACTTTACTTTACTTTACTTGTACCATGGCAAATGCTCATGTCTGGCAGTTTCACACAGAAACGGACACACACACACACGTTCGCGCGCACGCTTCTCTACAGATTAATAATAGCACAGTTATAATTTAAAAAAAAATGCACATCATAACAAAAGCCAAGAGTTATAAGTAGCAGAGTCTTGTCTTGTACGCCAGTACCATTGTCTTATGTTGTCATCAGTAGCATAGTCATCTGTTCTACGTCGTTACCAAAAGTCTTCTGTTGTACGCCAGTACCACATTCTTCTGATGTACATCAGTACCCTAGTCTTGTGGTGTATATCAGTACAATAGTATTATTTTGTAAATCAGTGCCATAGTGTTGTGTTGCACATCAGTACCATAGTCTTGTATTGTACATCAGTACCATAGTCTTGTGTTATTCATCAGTACCATAGTCTTGTGTTGTACATCAGTACCATAGTCTTGTGTTGTACATCAGTACCATAGTCTTGTGTTGTACATCAGTACCATAGTCTTGTGTTGTACATCAGTACCATAGTCTTGTGTTGTACATCAGTACCATAGTCTTGTGTTGTACATCAGTACCATAGTCTTGTGTTGTACATCAGTACCACAGTCTTGTGTTGTACATCAGTACCATAGTCTTGTGTTGTACATCAGTACCATAGTCTTGTGTTGTACATCAGTACCATAGTCTTGTGTTGTACATCAGTACCACAGTCTTGTGTTGTACATCAGTACCATAGTGTAGTACATTAGTACAATGGTCTTTTGTTGTACATCAATACCATAGTCTTGTGTCGTACACCAGTGCCATAGACTTTGTTGTACACCAGTAGCATAGTCTTTAGTTGTATATATCAGTACCATAGTCTTCTATTGTTCATTAGTACCATAGTCTTTAGTATCATAGTAATGTATTGTACATCCTTACCATACTCCTGTGTTGTACATCAATACCATAGTCTTGTGTTGTGCATCAGTGTCACATACCGCTCGTGTCACGTGCCTGTTTTAAGGATTTCTCCTTAAGAACCAACAGCACTCTGAAATACAATAATGTTGAAGTGTCGGCTCGTATTGGTCTAAAGGGTATCCCGTGGCCAATATACACCCAACCTATTTCAGGAGTAGGGCAACTCAAACTATGACACTACAGAATATATAATATTCCTAGGCGCAACTTATCTGGACGTCCCCACTACTATAAGAAGATAGCTCCCAGGCTATGATTTGTAATATCACAGCCATGTTAACAAAGATTAAGATTTATGGTTAAACATACAAATACTCTAAACAGTTTGAACAGTGAATAATGGACACTCAAGTCCATAATGAAAACTCCAAAAACATGAAATAAATACCACTTATATATCATTAAAACTCAAGCAAAGAACTCCAACAGCAACTGGAATAATGAGATTACGTCCAAAGCAATACTGCTGGATCAGCCAGAGACCCTTCGAGACAGTTTGTGATCATCATAGTGACTCAGAGTGAATCTGTAAATAGAGCACAAGGCATCACACCACAGATGCTGGTTACTTATCTAATCCTGGTTGACGTCACTGCACTCATCGGTTCATGATGATCTGGACAGGCTGATTCCCCCGGAAACGTTTATTTTGTTGTTTGCCTTGGTAAACACAGTCAAAGAGTTCATTAACTGGAGCCCAACAAAGCTCCTAAAGAAGGTTCTCTTTGATTGATGACAAATGGGTGGCATGCAACAGCTGTCTTTTAGCCACTGGAGCCCAAAAAAAGCTTCTGGAGAGAGTTCTCTGATATAACCACAAATGGGTGGCCTGTAAGCTGATGCATACACACTGGCTTCCACCTTGCTGACTGCCATGGTGCTGGTGTTGTGGTGGTAGGTAACTTTGTGGTTGGTGGCTTAGCAGACTGCTGATTGACTGCCTGGCCTCCAAGGAGATTTCATCCTGTGTCAAGAAGGAACTTAGAATTAGTAATCATCTCAGAGGTCACATGCCTAGCTCATTCATCTACCCTCCACCCTTTTCAATCACTCACAGCTCTCATGATAATGAGACAGTTCAAGTCTCTATGTATCTCTGTTGGTCAGTCAGTAAAAGAGATAGGAGACAAGTTCCACAGTGAAGACAGATAGATTCTTTTTTACAGAGAACATCATATCTCCACATTCCCATCTGCACTTGTAGTCACACAGACCATCTCTCTCTCTCTCTCTCTCTCTCTCTCTCTCTCTCTCTCTCTCTCTCTCTCTCTCTCTCTCTCTCTCTCTCATATATATATATATATATATATATATATATATATATATATATATATATATAAATATATATATATTATCCACCGACTGACATGTGTCGAGCCAGTGTTGTTAGTGTCTGCTATAAATAACCTTTGACGACACTGCGTGTCGCTCGCTGTACGCTGACCCAATTAAATCTGACGGCTGAATCTCGATCCGAGTTCCTGCTAGATTAAAACATTTACATTAATATTGCGTTGGGTAAGGCACAAACTTTCAGCGTGCCAAGGGAAAGGTTTGGTTTAAGTGGCCATGAGTACTTGGACACCAAGAAGGTCTCTTTCTGTGCTGTCTCATAGCTGAATCTTTCCTCCCTTCAGCAGCGGGTTAACTTTATAGAGACATATATCATGGTACTCGTAAACTATAATCAACTTACCCAAGCTCAGGATTCCTCCAACGATTAAACTGGTATTTTGTTCAAGACACAATTTAAGCACAAAGACGAAACCCTTTTCATCACTTGGAAGTCTGGCAGAAAATGAAGCAGGCAAGACTTAGCGTCGCTTCGGAAAAAGAAGCTCCCAAATCAATACATTGAGGAGTAAAAAGGCTACTCAGAATACGAATGTTAATCTAGAAAATATCTATTCCACAACTGTAAGTTTGAAAATGTAGACTTCGCAAGAGATCTAGAGCATATAGAAATACCTATTACGCCAGATTAAGGTATAAATAGGTATGATGGACTATATACTCACCGGACAGGTCTATATTTGAAATGTGACCTGCCCGCTATGGGCGTTAACGTCACGAATAGTTAAATGTGTAGGAGTGGGCGTGATCACTTCACGACAATCAGTACCATAGTGTAGTACATTAGTACCATAGTCTTGTGTTGTACATCAGTGCCATAGACTTTGTTGTACACCAGTAGCATCGTCTTTTCTTTTTACATCAGTGCCATAGTCTTTAGTATCGTATTATTGTGTTGTATATCATTACCATACTCCTTTGTTGTACATCAGTACCATAGTCTTCTATGTCAGTATCGTAGTCTTCTGTTTTGTACACTAGTACTATAGTCTCGTGTTGTACATCAGTACCATAGCCTTCTGTTGTACATCAGTACCATAGTCGATTGTTGGACACCAGTATTATAGTGTTTTACATCAGTACCATAGTCTTCTGTTGTACATCAGTACCATAGTCGATTGTTGGACACCAGTATTATAGTGTTGTACATCAGCACCATAGTCTTGTGTTGTACGTCAATACATAGTCTTGTATTGCACATCAGTACAATAGTCTTGTGTTGTATATCAGAACCATAGTCTTGTATTGTACCCCAAGACCATAGTGTTGTACATCAGTACCATAGTCGTATGTTGTACATCAGTATCATAATCTTGTGACTTGGTGGAATGCTGAGGCATGATAGGGAGGCATGATAAGGCAGACATGGTTAGGGCCTAGTGGAAAAGTGTGCACAGTTTGGATGAGTAGATGGATCACCACAGTCTGGTGAGGTTGATGCTGGGGGATGGGTGGGTGGTGGGGGAAGGGACGTGAGGTTCTGGCAGATGCTCGAGATTCAGAGGAAAGGCAAGACGGACGTTTATTAAGCATACTTCTGGAACCATTAGTTTTGAAATTCTCTAATGGCTTCTGAAGATGGGAACGGACAGCTTATGGAAAACCCCTGATTGCTGTGATGTCGTTTCTTGAGTTAACTTAACTCAGCACCATAATCTTTTGTTGTACATCAGTAAAGTAATTAAAGGTCCCTTGTCCACGCCTTTATAGGGCGTATACGACACATAATATGGCTAGACCTATATTTTTATAGATCAATCTGCACAAGATGGGTGATGTGGTACCCGGTACCCACTCAAGGCTGGGTCGACCTGGGAGTCAAGGTCAGTTTTGAAAAAAAAAGTCCGGCCCCTCCAGGGAGCGAACCCACGACCTTCCGATCCGCACGCAAGCGTCTAGCTGCGACTCTCTTGTACATCAGTACCGTAGTCTTATGTTGCATATCAGTACCATGGTCTTGTTGTGTATACCAGTACCACAGTCCTGTCTTGTACATCATTGCTGAAGTCTAGAGTTGTACATCAGTGCTGCAATCTTGAGTTGTACACAAGTACCATAGTCTAGTGTTGTACATCAGTACCATACATAGTCTAGTGTTGCACATCAGTAGCGTAGTCTTGTGTTGTACATCAGTACCATACATAGTCTAGTGTTGCACATCAGTAGCGTAGTCTTGTGTTGTACATCAGTACCATACATAGTCTAGTGTTGTACATCAGTAGCGTAGTCTTGTGTTGTACATCAGTACCATACATAGTCTAGTGTTGCACATCAGTAGCGTAGTCTTGTGTTGTACATCAGTACCATACATAGTCTAGTGTTGTACATCAGTAGCGTAGTCTTGTGTTGTACATCAGTACCATACATAGTCTAGTGTTGCACATCAGTAGCGTAGTCTTGTGTTGTACATCAGTACCATACATAGTCTAGTGTTGTACATCAGTAGCGTAGTCTTGTGTTGTACATCAGTACCATACATAGTCTAGTGTTGCACATCAGTAGCGTAGTCTAGTGTTGTACATCAGTACCATACATAGTCTAGTGTTGTACATCAGTAGCGTAGTCTTGTGTTGTACATCAGTACCATACATAGTCTAGTGTTGCACATCAGTGGCGTAGTCTTGCAATGTACATAAGTGCCATAGTCTTGTATTGTACACCAGTGCTGTAGTCTTGTGTTGTACATCAGTACCGTAGTCTTGTGTTGTACAACAATGACGCCTCATGCTGTGAGGTAAAGCGAGTGACCCCAGTTGTCACGCGGATGTCTGAACAGATCACACATTAACATGTAGCAGCCGTTGACCTTTCACCCGAGCCTCCACCCTGGGTGCAACACGCCGCTCACCCAGGCTTGTACATGCTCGTTTGGTTAACCTACACGTGCATCAGTGACGAGGAGCCGCCGTGCACACAAGTTCGCGAGTGTCAGGCTGGAGATACTTTTTCTTTTTTCCCCCCTTCTTCTTCTTAACCTGAACGCGTGCAGTTTTCTCGCACACATGTGAGTGTTTTTCGCTTAAGGGATCCGTCTTGCCGTTGTCTTTGTTAATTTGGAGCTACTTTGGTGCTCTGGTATCGGATTTCTATGTTTGTTTGTTAAACAAAAAACAAAAACAAAAATAGCTAGGATGTTTACCTATATAAACTATTATTACTTATTTATGTCTATTCTTAGCCGTGCAGCAGTTTATGTTAGATAGTTACTACAATATATGTGAGCAAGTTGGATGTTTTTATCCAACATCCCACCAAGAGTTTGTTAGTAAGTTATACATCGTTCCGTGTATGCGTGCCGTTTATCCGCTCTGGGCTGCTGCCTGAAAATATTGACGCTTTGAGATTACACAGTCCCAATCTGGATGACAAAAGTAAGAGCACACGAAGGTTTGATTGACACCACGAGACTGAAGATTATTAGTGCTTATGGCAGGCCTGTATACCCCGTTCAACCTGCAAGAAAGTTATAATTAGGGCACCTGTAAGGGCCGAACTAGTCCTGTGCGGCTAAGGATGATAAATCAACGGCCGAACTAGTCCTGTGCTGGTAAGGATGAAAAGTCAACGGCCGTACTAGTCCTGTGCGGCTAAGGATAATGCGTTCTTGGTTATTTTTCTTTTTAAGTGTCTTCATTAATGTGTTTTCCCTTGGATTGCTTGCACTTGCTATATTTTGTATTGTTAAAGAACCTTCTTCCACGTCTTCGGGCGTATTGGGCATATACTGCTAAACCTATATTGTATTGTATAGATCAACCGGCACACGGTGGGTGATGTTGTCAAAATCACGCCGGCCGCTTTTACTTTCCATGAATTTCACTGGTACCCATTTAAACTTGGGGTGATTGGGGCCCCAATGTTATTTTTTAAAAGAAGCACATCACAGTTCGGATTTGATCCCACGACTTTCGGATCCCCAGGAGAGCATCTATCCTCTACGCCACGGCGGCTCCATTTGGTATTATTATTACTGTTTAGACATGTAGATATAATTAGAGCCTATCTCAGCAATTGTGACACAGAATTAGATGCTAGCGATGTGTATTGCCCACTGGTGTGTAAATGCAATTATGTACACAATGAATAA
>CAJHNH020005223.1:150000-152500 GCA_905116865.2 Candidula unifasciata
GTCCAAAGATTGTTGTAAGTACTGCAAGTGTGGCGGCGTCCGTGGCTAAAGCGTTGCGAGTCCGACTCGTAAGCCAGCATACCGCGATCGAAACCCACTGCAGGCTGCGTGGATTTTGTCGTGGTATGGGACGTCGCAGGTCGACCCATCCTAAAATGGGAAACAGGATGGGTTGTCCTGGGAAAGTAAAGACAGCCGGCGTAATGCTGACCACATAATCCACAGAGTGCTGATGGTCTGTAAAAATATGGGACGCTCTGCCCATATGCCCGATGCGCCGAAAGGCGTGAAAAGGGAATTTTACTGCAAGTGTGAAATTAAAGCGAAAATACAAAACTCAAAGAGTCATGCAGAGACTAAAAATGCATAAAACTGCAGTTTCATTTAAAGATATTACACCGCTGACATCTGTTTTCAGAACTATACTGATAAATGAATCATCAAAAGTTGAAGTATCAGTCGCAATGTTTTTAATTTGTCACTTCGCAATTTCAAACTGTGACCATTTGTAAAAAATCTTGGACTAGTTCAATTTGAAAAGTGTGATGTAGAAAGTATAGTTTAGGAACTGAAGGACCTTTTAATCAGCAAACAGTTAGGCTTGAAGAATTTGGCTGTAATTGGTACTGATAATGCCTCAGTGATGGTTGGTATAAACAATGGCGTTTATGCCAAGTTGAAGGAAGCTAACCCATCGTTAAAACTTATAAAATGTATGCGTCATCATTGCAGCTAGCATTATCACATGCTTCATCTAAATATTTACCAATAAATTTGGAATACCTTATTGCTGAAACACTTTACTGGTTTTCCAAATCATTTGTCAGACAACAGCAATACAATACATTATATACAGCCTTGAATGATGGTTCCACTACACCGAAAATTCTGTCAGATTGCAAAACTAGATGGTTATCAATTTAACCAGCTGTTGAAAGAATTATGAAGCAATGGCTGAAGTTGAAGACACACTTTGAAATAACAAGACAAAGTGAAAAGTGCTACACAGCTGAAATACTATATGAATGTACAGTGATGAAAAAAATTTGTCATTCATTCTCTTTTTATAACCTATTCTAATGGAAGTGCAAAAAGTTAATAAACTGTTCGAATCTAAACTTGTTGATAAAGTTAAATTATTTGATGATCTCACCTTGCTATTTCACTCGGTAAAAGACTGGTGTTGCCAACTTCTAAAGCTGATTTGCTCACTTCCACTATAAAAAGCTATTTGGTACCTAAGCCACACCTTGGATATTAAATCGAATCAAAAATTGATGATTTAGAAACAAAAGGACTGTTAACAGAGAATGAAGAGAACAACTTAAGAAACGCTGTCAAGATTTCCTTATCTCATTATTGAAGCAAGTGAAGCAGAGACTTCCTGAAAATCTAGATGTTTTGAAAAATATTTCACTTTTTTCTGTGAGCAACATACTTCAGCCAATAAAGGACATACCTAAATATTGTAAAGTTATGAAATATTTAGGGGCTACTGATAATAGTGTCGCGGAAGCAGAATATCAGTTAACCAAAATAAAGTTAGCTGAATGGACAAACAAAACAGAAACTAAAGCGTTTTGGAGTGAAGTGAGACAATTTAAAGATGCCTCATCAAACAGTCCATTCTGTAAGCTCTTTAAAGTGCCATGTCTGCCATGATACTACCCCACTCAAATCCTGACGTAGAAAGAGATTTTAGTGCTAGGAATTATATCAAATCTAACCTAAAAAACTGGCTGAAATTTGACCTCTTAAATGCTATCGTGCCATTAAAATTCGGCCTGATGAGACTAGAGAAATAAGCCTACTGTTCCACTTATAAAGAAATTTGAACAGCTAAAGCATACCAGGGTCATTTTAGATCTGAAGCTTCAACTTTATTACCCAAGCTAAGTTTATCCTGTGGATCTTGTGAGGCAGACATCAGTAAAGGTGAGGACATGATTATGTAGGGTAAGTCATAACAAAAGCTATGTAATTCTTGACTTTTTCAATTTGTATGTTTTTCTAGATCTTTTCCACGCAGATTTAGATCTTTTTAGATATTTTTTGACACCGTTTTGGATATTTTTTGTCAAAGAAAAGTGGCAAAACTGGAGGGAACTGAGTGGTTTCGAGGCATGGCGTCCGCCTCGAGTGCTGGAGGTCCCGGGTTCGAGCCCGGGGGAAGACTGGGATGTTTTCACGTGGTCTTCTAGTAATTTCCCCTGGTCTCTGGGTAGTAAGATCGAGTAAAAGAGTAACCTAACAACGTTGCCCTGTTCAAATTTTGGAGTAAAAAATCTGCTGAAAGTAATTCAGAATCCTCGCCGGTGCAACGGAGTTCGTGTACTGTTCGGACTAAGGATTGAGTTAGAAGCAGAACGAAGCACTTATGGGTTAATACCCTTGTGCCGTAATGTTGATCTGTTCTATAAACCAAACCAAACCAAACTATTAGGCTGAAACTTCTTTGACAATGACCTGCACCGACAAAATAACAGATGTTTTCAATTTG